>JAZHYW010044419.1:0-125369 GCA_037355805.1 Ixodes ricinus | reverse complement strand
AACTTCTTGATATCTAATTATGAAGATGTTCTTGTCGTCTCAGTGTCGTATCGCAACGATGCAAGCCATTTCTGAAGTCTTACACTCCGCTTTGCTTTGGTAGCAGACGACACGATAGATTTGCTGGCCTCTGTTGCAGCGGGCGTCTTCATTGAATTGCGTCGGTAAACGAGCGACAAAAACAAGTGCATCACCATAACCGTAGAGGCCTCCGAATTGTGCGTTTTTTTTTCTGTGAACAACTTAGCTTCGTTACGAGCACGGTGGTTACGAGGGAAGAAAATGCAGTAAAATCAAACCACGTCATGCAGATCAGTTACGACGACGACCTGAAGTGCATTCATTACCGGCGTAGTGCAGGCCAGCATGAGAAACAAATCGTACGCCGTCGAGGTAAGTCGTTTGTTATTATTATTATTGTGGTTGTCAGGTTATTAAAGAATTGCATGTCTATCGCGATTTCGCAGTATTTTGCATTTTTTCCCCCTTTGTATACATAAAATTCCGTGGATGTGCTCTTTTGGTGACGATCTTCATCAAACCCGCGATGCGAGTACAATCTGTAATAAACTCACCTTATGTTTTTTATCCAGTTCTTTCGCGCTTTGGGGTCTTGCGGAAATCTGAAGAAAATGCTCGAATCTTCCTCCACGCGATGGTTACAACCAGGTATACGAAGCACCCTCGCATAGCGCGATTCCGCAAACAAAATTTGGGATCTCAGCCGTTCGCCTGAAGTGCTTTTCTCACGGGTGCAATGCGATCTTTTAGCAGACGATCATCTCGATCGACGCCCGGACTTTCGATAAACCATATTTTGCATCGCACCCCACTATGAAATCTTATAAGTGTTTGAAACTCATTATTTTCAAACAAATGCGATGTCAGAATATCGTCTTTATTCACACGATTCAAACGACGGCCCCACTTGGCCGGCCGGCGTGCGGCAGACGGCATACTTCTTGCATTCGTCGTCTGCTGCTGGCATCTTGAGGACCGGAAGTTGCAGTCGTAAATACTTCAGAAACGAGCGATTACCGGCACACTTCTGTCGAAACATATATGACATTCAAGCTTTCTATATCTGTGATTTTTAGAAGTTTAAATCCTACTCCTGATTTTTGAACGGTCGGGTTTTCGTAGCGAAACCGAGCCACATGTATTCGTCCATAACAACGACCCTAGCAACGGTTTGTTTGGACCCATGACGTCACACTTGCGGAGTCAATTGTCACTAAGGGTGTCGCGAACTTTTGTCGAACCAGATTTTTTTAGGTCGAACTTTCGGGGTTCGACTAGGCCGAACCGGTTCCGAGCGAACCTTCGAACTTTTCCCCAGATTCGACCGGTTCGACTTTGTGGACAGTGTGGCCAGACCTTGATACAAGCATGTCTAAGTTTGGAGAACTTTATGAAAATGGTTATTTTATTTTATAAACGGTTGCAATTAAAAGAAACCAACCCTACTCCACTGAAGAAGTTAATAACTTATTTGTTTTTTTGTACTGTATTAACTGAACGCTGTGGCTAGCGTTACGTCCGGACGGAGCACCGAAAAGCGTATACCTAACCCTCCCCCGCTCGCCCTCCTCTCTCTCCCCCGTGAACCCTGGGGAAGGCGGAGATTCGGATCGCAGCTTGAGTTGCGTCGGACGTAACGCTAGACACTTCGTTAACCTGAAATAACCAATCAACGCTGCCCTTAATTCGTCCCTCAGCCATACACCATCCAATCCGAAGGCAACTGGCCAGCCTTGTCGCGCATGCCGCACACGAGTCCATAGCCTTCAATACTGAAGGTTCGTCGAATTTTCCACCTAAAAGTTCGAAAAAGTCGAACCTGGTCCGAACTCGAACCTCGGCCGGTTCGCGACACCCCTAATTGTCACATTTTTATTTGCCTGGCTGACAAGTCTGTCAACCCAATTTCTTTTTCTTTGCCGATCTGGCGCCTTCCAGCATATGAAGTACTTTATTATTATTAAAAATATAAAAATGCAGTACTTCATTGCCCCAAACTGGATGTTCTATCATGAATTTAAAGGGATTGTCCGGTCGAAACCGGAAGTACTTAAGTTTTTGCGCTCGTTACGTCGAGGGAGCCTTCCATGTAGACAAACGTCATTTTTATTTTGATATATGATCTCCCGTTAGTAATTAAACCTTTCATGAGCGTATGTACGAAACTGCACCCCAAATTTCGCCAGTGTCAATGGCTGACATCCGTAGCTGCTGCGTGACGTCACAAAACGCAAAGGTTTGTCGGATGGTCGGGATAACAAGCGTTGGTCGATGGATGTCTCGTATTTTGTTTCGAATTATATAGTCTCCTAGGCTGTACCCTACTGAAATACGGTTCTTTTAATGCAGTTCCCAAGCGTGTGCAAGAAAAGTCACGCCTTTTAGCAGGATATTACTCGAGAACAGCCATAAGTTTCGAGCAAACGTATGCCGTTTCGCGCAAACACAACTGCGACGGCCACCGATCGAACTAGGAGCGCTTGCAAAGCAAAGGATGCAGATTTCGCCCCTGAAGCGGCAACTAGGTACACGAAGCGGCATCTGGGTACACATTTCGGCGGATCCACTGGATCGGTGATGAGGCTGCGGGTCGTTTCCTCAGAGACGATAACCGCGGGTCGAAGGCAAACGGCGAATCGTTCAAATGCTCACTTGACTTGGACGAGCTTGGTGAATCGTAGCCACGCTCTATTTTCACATGCGGGTCAAACAGAGTTTGGCTGCACGCGTGCTAAATACAACTTCTGGTGTCGTTTCCAGGTGGTCTAGCTGTTGGTTTCGGTTTCGCTGCATAATCAAAGTGATTGATCTCATTTGGGCGAGTGGATGGACGTAGTTTAATACCGTTGGCACAGCATCACACCTCAGCTTACGAGCCTTCTGTCCGCTTAGAGCTCAGCTCGTAGCTCTCTTCTGTGAGATGATTGGTGCATAAGTGGGATCTCGATCTTGACGGGAACCCAGTCCCTACGCACGGCGATGATCCATTTTGCTCGTCACTGCACGTCTCGCGGAAAAGTAGGGTTGCCCCTTTCCCCGAAAACCGGCCCTTCAACTGGGGGGGGGGCAGGCAGTTAAAGGGGTTATGACACGCCACAAATAAAACGTGAGATAACTATACCGCTAGGACCCATTGTATGTTCCTTATAATCCTGCTTAATTTGTTTTCGGAAAACGGCACGATAGTTTCGTGGATAAATCGATTTATATGCGGGTCCCTCGGAGGGGCAGGTCCGGCGGAGCTGGGGCTGCGACGTAGCCAGCCTTCCAGCGCGGCGTCTCCCCTTGCACGCACTCACAGCGTCTGAGCTCAGTTCTGCTTACTCCATCGCCTTTGAGAGATGGCTCCACGATTAGCCCATGGCACGTCTCGCCTAAAGTAAATTCGACATTGAGCAGCGATGAGTGATTGCTATCGAGATTGGCGACCATCGACGATACGGACGAACTCAAAGTTCCAGTCACAATGTGGGGATATCTCGCAGGCGCATGCAGGGTTGGAATCAAGGGCTGGGGGCGAGAGCGAGAATATGGGCCAACGAGTTGGCGGAGCGGTTTTATCTGCTCGCGGCGAGGGAGCTTGGGTGATCATGGGGGCGCTTAAAATGAGAGAGCGTTCATGGTCACGTGGTTCATGGGCGCCAATGGCGTGACTAACTTGGGCAGTGTTGGCCTTAGTCGCCAGGTGAAAATGAGAAAAATTCGTAAATTGAATATTGCAATTACCGGAGCTCAAAAATCGCGTAACTTGGTGTATATGCTAGGTAGCATATGAGCGTATTCCATTTCAAGAATAATCTATCCTTTTAATTTCCGTGTCATAA
The DNA here is from genome assembly GCA_037355805.1 of Ixodes ricinus. Taxonomy (NCBI): domain Eukaryota; kingdom Metazoa; phylum Arthropoda; class Arachnida; order Ixodida; family Ixodidae; genus Ixodes; species Ixodes ricinus. Next base: position 121,524 of record JAZHYW010044419.1, on the reverse strand, counting down.
CCCCTTTAAGTGACAAGAGCTGCTAGAGATGCTCAGCTCTTCCTAGACATCGTCGGCGCATTTCTCTGGTCTTGGCACTTATAAAATTAAATGGAGAACGAAGAGGGAGGGGAAAACAATATTACACCATGTGTAGTCGAAGGGGAAAGCTTGGGGAAAGCGCATACGACACCCGTCACAGTGGACGGATGAAGCGCCGTGCGTGTTCTTGTCAAGATGCCGACAATCGTTAAGAAAGCCAACACCCCCCAGAAGGCTCAGCTATCGGGAGGGCCTGTCGCCGAGTTGCCCGCCGGCGTCTTGCTTGTTCTCGCTTTCCCTTATTTTCCGGCTTTCCAGCTTACCGCCGCGCCCCCGGTGGTCGTTTTGTTTTGTGTTGACCGTACCCCTCTTCCCCCTCCCCACCCCCTTCCGCCGTCTCATGGAGTTCTCCTGCCGCGCTCGCCCGCGTATTTTCTCTAATCGCGTACATGTCCTGACGGTGTTTGTGCAATTTTAAACTTCTTTTTTTCGTCGACAAATATTTATTGTCGTAGTTGTTGAACTGTCACTTAAAAAACGCCAAAAAATAAGCTAAAAGCAATCGCGCTTCGATGGCTGTCAAAAACCGGCCAATGACGGCCGGTCTTACCTACGGACCGGCAACCGGCCTGCTGTCTAAAAACTCCGGCCGGGCCGGTCCAAAACCGGGCAGGTGGCAACCCTACGGAAGAAGTGTGGAACGTCATGTCTTGGCTTGCATGAGCGGCCCGGTGGTTGTGGCACCCAACCGCGCAACAAAAATCTCACCCAAGTACGAAACAGGTCGAGCAGGACAACAAAAACGAAGCACGCTGAGGCAGACAAAAATGCTCGCTTTGTGTTTTGTGCACGTCAGAGCCTCAATGTTGCCACCGATAGCAGCGTTTACGCCAGAGTCCGATTGGAGCAGTATAAATTCAACTACTCAAGCTGAGGGGCATTTAAAAATTGTGATATTGCACGTACGATCGGTCTCGAAGCAATATCAATGATATTCGCACTGTTTTCTCGAATACAAAAATCTGACCGGACAATCCTTTAACAAAATTCATAAATGAGAATAGACCATTTGCTGTCTTACCTAAGCATCAAGGGAGAATGCAGGGATTGCGTGTTCCACGCGCACGCCTTTCCTGTATAAAAGATTTGAAGTAAATAACCAAAGAAAGCATTGACGAACGCGCGTGCAAGATGCCATTTGTTTTAGGTTTTTGCTTTGGAAAAGTTACTACTGCTGAGGCCAGCACGTGCGGCGCGTGGAACACCAATCCCTGCATTCACCTTGATGCTTGGGTAAGACAGCAATAGGTCTATACGTGACATTTAGGAAGCGATGCTTTAGCCTCCTGAAACAATGGGGCAAGGAATGTACAAATGTGTTGCATTCTGTACCACTCGTTTAAAGTTTTCTGGCCCAAGTCGAGTCGCTCTCAGAAATAAGTGTAAAGTAATTGAATTACTTTTCAAAAGTAATTTGTAATTAATTACTTTTCACATAGTAGTAATTGTAACTAAATTACAACTTGGAAGTAATTTACCCGTGTATGCTGTACTACCACAAACAATGAGCTGCAGCACTGGGGGAGACAAAGGCTGCCTGTCTCCACTGCACTTGTCGAACGAATTCGAAAGCCAAACGCCGGCGTTCTTATGCGTTCGCCAAGTGCAGTGGAGTCAAAGGCAGCTAGCTTTTGGTCTACCCACTAATCACTCCAACCAGGGCTTGGCGTGCTCACGTCTCGGCGCGCTCTCACCTCCTCTCAGTTTCTCGGCGCATTGTTGCGCCTGCCGTCGATTTTCTCGATTTGCTAGTGTTTGAATAATGGGGCCTAAACTTGGCGTTCCAGCCAGTTTGAACTAAAGCTTCTTAACAAAAACTGAATGTTATGCCAAAGCAGTATATGGACGTATGCTGTAACTCATGTTCATTCAGTTTATTTTTGAGTAAAATTGGAAAGGGTTTTTCGAAATATTTGTTTAAAGGAAGTTTTGAGTTTTCCATAACTTTATCTTCCACAAAATTGAGTTCATGGGGTCTTTAGCATTGTTGGCCTAGGTAAGCATCCGTTCCATTGACAGTGCCACTGTAAAAAAATGTTATCATATAAATTTGTTGGAAATAACTATAGTTTGTTCATTAAATACACTAATCTGTCTCGAGAATGGCACTCTTCAGAGGAGGGACATGCAAATTGGAATTTCGGTACACAGCAACGAGGAGTCCTTTTTCATTAGCCGTGCCAAATTATGTGCGACAAAACTTGGGTGAAACTTATACTTTGAGATCCGTGTGTGATATGACCTGATTACCAGGGTGCAGAAGATGCTCGAGTACATGGTAGTACTCAAGTCTGACTGGATCTCTCAAACACTGGCCGTCGACAAGGATGACAAGCAAGTTCAAGCGTCAACGAAAGGAGGCCCAAGAAATTTGAACGAACATCTAGGAAAAAGAAGTGTCCAGGGGGAGGGCTCTAAGCGGAGCGAATGCAAGATGTGCAACATTAAACACGTTAACGATTGTCATGAGGTTACCTCAAAAATAAGGGGTAAAAAATAAAACAAATTGTGATGCAACTCTAGTCGCGCGATAACTTTCATCGCAAAAGCGACATGATTTGAGCAGTCGCTACTCGACCAGACGTTTTTGCGATGCGATCTATACTTGTTTTCACCTCAAGAAAAAAGTAAGTTTTGCGCATTGTTCATACGCCGCGCGAAGTAGTTCTTACGAGATTTGGTTGCCAGAGGAAGAAGCGATGCATTTCGCGTTTAGAACGTGTACCTCTAGATAAGATAACATATGTCTGATCTAAAATGCACCTTCATGTATCTCATTTCTCCACATAAAGAGGGAAATTAGTTATGCTCCGCGATGAGCCGCACATTTTTTACTGCGGTTCTTTAGGTGAAAACGGGTATAGTCGCGGAGCGGCTGAGCCAATCAACGACGTTAGGAGCGAGAGTTTTCGAGAAACGACTCGCCAACGAAGGCGTTGGACTCGCTCATCGCGCACGCTGGTGTGACCATCTAATTTTTTTTGCGATGCGATCTAGTCGCATCGCGCGACTGCTTACATTGCCGGTGGGAATGCGCCTTTAAAAGCACAAATTCAAACAAAAAAATTGGAAAAGTTACCCAGGGTCTCAAGAAAAGATGGACTGGTCGTGTTTTTACAACTGCCAGTCTTCAAATTTGGAGTTTTGCGGATAAATCTGAATATGCAATATCTTTACAGCGAATGTTTTCAAATTTTGTCGTATTCATCGGAAAACTCAGAACCCTCCCAATATCGTATTCAATAGCACTGCTACAATGTGTTCTTCCTGTTTTCCATTTGTACAATGCATTGAGTATTTATATAACACATACTAGACATAAAAGAAGTAGAGGTTTAAGCTTAGCAATTACTTTATTCACTCTCGACCCAGTGGATGAGGAAAAGGAAAAGCAGGTAGTTGGTTGAGGTAATGGAGAAATATGTAGGGTATGCATACACATCTGGGAAATAAAGCAGGACAGTTTCAAGGTGGTGCGATCTCGTTCATAAAAGTATTTACACTGCACTATCTAGCTACCACATGAACTACAAAACTTTATCGGTTCAGAACCTCCAAGCTGTAAGCGATCCACGCTTTTGAGTAACCGGCATAACTCCAGTTATGGACAAACTGCAATGACTCTTGAAAAGATGTCCCGGTGCCTGGCAAAGAAAAAAACCTGTCATACATAATTTCCACTCCGAGACAGGCTGCAGATACGTAGCTCAACCACTACTAAGGTATGTACATGTCCCAAAAATGTGTGCAATACACATGCACAACACAAGCATGCCAAACATTAGTAGAAACATGAGAGGACACTTTACTTGAGCACTGCATAAAAATGTTACATTAGCACAGAATCCTCAAGTTTGATACTGTATTCACCTTCTGCTCAAAACACAGATCAATGGGCCTACAAAGTGTTGCACAGAACTGGTCACAACAAACAAAGCTAGTTGCACAATTTCAATTAAACAAACGCAAGTTGCAGGAAAGTATTGATTTCAGGCTGTAACGAAGGAAAGCAAAGAGACAGTAACATCAAGTTATGTACATCTCCATAAAAACAAGGGGTCATCCAAAAATACAAAATATGCTCATATACTGAGAACTGTGCTAGACTGTAGCCTGACAAGCACTGTGAAGCAGCCAAATAAATTAAGGGGAAAAAAAAAAGGAACTTTATCTAAGACCTTTATTGATCGATCCTCGAGGGCCTAGGTGCACATCGGGGAAACCACTCTTTCGGATAAACATTATATCAAAATTTATTGGGGGTCCACAAACTTCCACAGAGCAGTAGTCACTTCTGAATCCTGCAGCCCCAAGGCAGTGAAAGAAAAAGAAAGCTGCTGGAAGAAAGCAAGAGCTCGAGAAAGAAACAAGGAGGCCAGAGTCGGCCAACTGAAAGTCCTCTAGAAAAGAAAGAGAGGAAATGAAAGCAAAGACAGACTGGGAGGCGAGAGAAGACAGCACATTCTAGCCAAATGTCACTTGGGGGTGACGCCAAGACCTGGTGTGCACAGGCACCGACTCAGTCAGAAACATCATGCCCCTCTTCATCTTGCAAGTGGGAGTATATGTTCTTGCTTGTGTACACCTGAAGCAAAAGAAAATTCACGTTTCTTAGTTGGGTTACCCAACTCCAACAGCTGAGATAAAACTGATAAACACCGTTACGCAGGAAATTCAGTCTACTTGGCTTCGGAAGTGCAAAGAAACCGCAAAATAAATAAAACAAAACTAAGACTTTTTTTTTTTTAGTTTTGGTTTTTATGTTAAATGGGCAATGCAACAGCTTTTGTACTTTCGATAAATACCGCATAAAGCGATTCCTTGACATTCATAACCCATGAAACACGCATTAGGTTATAGCAGAAAAAATTGGAGAAAAATTGAGCAGCGTTCACTCCCTCAATTTGCAGCCAGAACAAGCGGCCACGTGATCTTGAGCCGATGGTATGCCGCTAATGTTTATCGTAACCATGTGTTGAGGGCACGCAGCGAGTTACACACATTGCTAAGATTTGGCAATTCCTGTCATTGCAGCGATTGGGCAGGAGCCACTACCCGAATGCATGCCGAGGCACTGATTTTTACGAGTCCAAATGCTCACGCAATGCTCGTGTGTACCGCATGAGCCTCGTTTAAAAAAATTCTAAGGACACCTAAGCACTTCTTATGAGTTGTGAATGCGAAAGCATCGACGTCCAATTGAATGCCGTTGAGTGCTCCTCGCTGGTGACTGCTGCGCCACTGGGGGAGGCAGCGGCGGGAATGCAAAGCTCAGCGCGGCGCGTGCTGAAATTCCGTGTCCTCTCATCGTCGTCATCACCCTAGCTGCGGGTACCGGTTGACGACATTAGACCTGAAAGTGCAACGTTAAGCCTAATGTCAGGCCAGCGTATATCTGCGTCCCCCCCCTCTTGTCTAATAGCTGCGCATACTGGTTGACGGCGTTAGACCTCGAAGCTTAACTAGAAGCCTAACGTTAGGCCTAACGTCAGGCCAACGCATACCCACGTCCCCCCTCCTGTTGCACCGCCAGCAGGTCGGCTGGCTCCATAGCAACGATGACGGCATTGCTATGGAGCCCAATGACACATCGCAGCCAATAGGAATTTAGGTGCCATTTCTCGCTGCTACAGACTGTTGCGTAGTAACCACGTGATCAGTCGTCACGGAACATTACTATAAAAGAGACGGCTTCCAAATAAAGATTGGTTTTCGCATCCTCGGCACTGATGTGTTCACCTGCATGAAACAGAACATTTGGCGACGAAGATGGGATTATCGACAATCACGCGCTTGATAACCGCCGGAGGAAGGTAACCGCGGCAGTCAATAACAGCAAGGCGGAATGGAGCCCCTGCGAGGCGTGCGACGGAAGAGACAGCGAAAAAACGACATCACGGAACCCTTGGGGGCAGCGGCATAAGAAAGGGGCTTGCAGCATAAGAAAAGGAGCGCCGGCGAGTGTCTATCACGGAATGGCAGGGAAATGATCGTCGGAGCTGCGGGATCCACCAACGGCACCGCAGAGCTACAAGCTTGAGAGCAACAAGGAAGGGGCAAGACAGCAACATCCCAGATAAGTGACGTTTGTTCATCATGTCTCAAGCTAGCCACGGGGAGAGGTTAGGAAGCATGACGGAGTTCAACCTGAAGGTGGACAACATTCGGTCGTACTTCAAACATTTTGAAAATTACGTGGACATGAATGAAGTTCCAGCAGATAAGAAGCTTAAGCTGTTTCTAAATGTAATGGGCTCGCATGCATATGAAGAGTTGAAGAAAATCATAGTGCCAGCTCTGCCTACGCAGAAGACGTTTGAAGAAATTAAGCAGCTTTTGGAAAGTCACTTCAGTCCGGCACACTCTATCATCGCAGAGCGTTGTCAGTTTAACCGACGTGTTCAACAAGAAAATGAAGGCGTCAAAGACTTCATCACGGAATTGAAACACCTGGCAAAGGATTGCAATTTCGGAAACTTCCTCAATGACGCTGTGAGAGATAGATTGGTGGCAGGCCTGCGGGACCAGGAGACGCAAAGGCTCTTGTTCGCAACTGAAGCACTGACGTTCGAGCTAGCGTGCAAAATGGCGCTAGACAAAGAACTAGCTGCCAAGCAAGCAAAGCAGATGCACGAGTTCGACTCGCCAAACTGCAGCGTCAATGCGATTCACGTCGGAAAGGGGCGTGATGAGCGCACTAGTTCGAGAACAGAGGCCCCGCGGAAGGAAAGACGGGATGAGCAACAGAAAGATGTGTGTCGTCATTGTGGTAAAGGTCATCCGGCCGATAAATGTTGGTATCGCAATCGTACATGCCGGACATGCAATAAAAAGGGTCACTTGCAAGCGGTATGTCGAGAGAAAAAGAAGCGGCATGACGTCAAGTACGTCGACACCACGGATGACGAGGCAGACAATGTGCATTGTCAAATGGTGCGGTATGCACAGCAATCATCCGCTGGGTATAGTGCACCGTTGGAAATTGAAGGGAAGACGGTTACCATGCTAATTGATACGGGAGCAGCGGTATCAATAATGCCAGAAAGTTTGTACAAGCACTACTTTCCTCATGTAAGGTGCGAAAAAGCTGACTTACGCCTCCGAACGTATACGGAAGAAAAACTGAAGATTCACGGAAAAGCAAATGTCAAATTGAGCAAAAAGGGGGTGTTGTGACTTTGCCTTTGGTCATCGTTCAAGATCAAGGAACAGGAATGCCCGCCCTTATGGGCAGGGATTGGTTGGAGAAACTGAAGATAGACTGGAAGACTGTATGCAGTCTGTCGACAGGGCAAGGTGTAGAGGAGCGAGTGGAAACTCTGCACAAGAAGTTCCCAGAAGTGTTCAAAAGCACACCAGGGATGGTGAAGAATTTTGAAGCGCACATCATTCTTAAGGGGGGCACCTAGTCTTCACTAAAGCCAGGCCGATTCCTTTTGCTGTCAAAGAGGCAGTAGGGAAAAAGCTAGAGAAGCTGGAAAAAGATGGAGTCGTAAAAAGAGTAACGAAAAGTGATTGGGCCACGCCTCTGGTTGTTGTTCAAAAGAGTAGCGGAACGGAATTGCGATTATGTGGCGATTACAAGATTACCATTAATCCTGTTCTGAAGGCAGACCATTACCCCCTGCCTTTGCCAGAGGACCTGTACTCCCTGTCGGCAGGAGGAAAGGTTTTCTGCGTACTAGATCTGTCACAGGCCTATTAACAAGTACCGCTCGCCGAGGACTCTAAACCATTACTAACGGTGAACACGCACCTAGGGCTGTTCCAGTAACAGAGGCTGCCGTTCAGACTTTCAAACGCTCCAGCGATCTTCCAGTTTTTAATGAATCAAGTTCTAAAAGGTATCCCGAAAGTGGGCTGCTATATTGATGAAGTGATCATAGTAGGCGAAGACATCGATGAGTGTGAAAGAACCCTGGGAAGTGTGTTGGAGCGGCTGGCACAGTACAACCTCACGGTGAACAAACAGAAATGCCAGTTCTTCAAGAACTCCGTTGTCTACCTCGGACATAAAGTGACAGCGGATGGTATTTATCCGACAGAGACAAAAATAAAAGTGATTGTGCAGGCGCCTACGCCAAGCAATATGACCGAGCTAAGGGCCTTCTTAGGTCTGCTCAACTTTTATGCAAAGTTTGTCAAGGATCTGGCTACAGTCGCCGCACCATTGTACGAACTGCTCAAGAAGGACAAGAGATGGACATGGACAGAAGAATGCTCCCGAGCGTTCATGACAGCCAAGCAGCGTCTCGTCGATAGTGGGGTACTCACGTACTACGACATCCGCAAGCCTATCGGACTCGGCTGCGACTCGTCAGCATATGGCCTCGGCGCAGTAATCTTCCATGTCATGCCCGACGGATCGGAGAAGCCTGTCGCTTTTGCTTCGCGTACTCTCACCGCAGCAGAGCGCAACTACGCTCAAGGAAAAAAAATGACCGCATCTCCACGTGGTGAATGATGTTGATTGGGGCGAAGCTCTGGTGGTGCTGATGATACTGGTTTTGTTCATAGGTAGTGCTGATGGTGCTGATTTTTTTTTATTGCTCATAGGTAGTGCTGAGTTCCGTGTTGCGTTTCGACTTCATTATTACAGCTTTATAATCGGTGAAATGCAGAGCCAGTGGTTCTAGCGGATCCATCCATTTGACCGCAGCGCCCTCTCGTCTATAAACGTTGAGCCAATGCATGCAAAGTTTAACGCGATTATATACGCATTTGACCGCAGCACCCTCTCCTGTATAGACGTGGAGCGGCTATATGCAATGTTTCATCCATGACATCCCCAGCTCTTGAGTTACTACCACATCTCAGAACCCCTACTCGTCCCGCAGTCGTGGCCGAGTGGTTAAGGTGATGGACTAGAAATTCATTGGGGTTTCCCCGCACAAGTTCGAATCCTGTCGACTGTGCAAACATTTTTTTTTTTTTTAAGAAGACAGATGGGACGGACGGACGGACGAACGGACAAGGCTAGGCCCTAAAGAGCTTCGCCCCTAAAAGGAAGCGCTAGCAATAATTTTTGGCCTCAGTCATTTTCACAGATACCTGTACGGCCGGGAATTCACGCTTTACACCGATCATCAGCCACTGTTGGGCACCTTACGCTCAGACAAGCCAATCCCTTCACTCGCAGCAGCCAAGATCCAGCGCTGGGCCATCACTTTAGCAGCATACAAGTACACTCTGCACTATAAGAAAGGGAAGGACATGGAAGTGGCAGACGCACTATCAAGAGTGCCCCTCCCAATGACGAAGCAGAGCGACGACTACGAAGAGTGTCTTGCCGTGTTCGAATCAACCCCGCTCACTGCAAGCCAATTGGCCAAGTGGACCAAGTGGGACGGCATTCTAGCGGAGGTCGTGCGTTGTACGTTATCTGGATGGCCGGCAACCTGCGACAGCAAATTGCAACCCTTCTACATTCGACGGAATGAGTTGTCACACGAGCAAGGCTGCCTGACATGGGGCCAAAGAGTCATCATTCTCGACGCGCTTCAGCAACAAGTATTAGCGTTACTACATGAAGAACATCCGAGAATGCAACGAATGAAGATGCTCGCAAGGTCATACGTATGGTGGCCGTTGATGGACAAGGAGATTGAGACAACAGTTCGTCATTGCCAAGACAACCAGGCCAGCCAAGACCCCAGGACCTTTACGCCCTTGGACGTATCCATCACGTCTGGCAGCGGGTCCATGTCGACTTCGCTGTCAAAGAGGGGTCGAACCTCTTTGTGCTGATCGATTCCTATTCAAAATGGATTGAAGTAAAATGTTTGGGTAGCACGATGACATCAAAGACCACTGAAATCCATAGGGGTATTCTCGCATCCTATGGATTCCCAGAAGAGCTAGTTAGTGACAATGGCCCGCAGCTTACCTCTCAGGAGTTCGCAGAGTTCATGCGTGAGCATGGGATTCGGCACACAGGCACCCCGCCATATCACGCAGCGTCAAACTGAGCAGCCGAACGGCTGGTGCAAACCACGAAAGCTACACTCCTCAGACAGGTGCTTCACGATAGCTTCGAGCAAGGGCACCGAACTCTGCATCAGCGGGTAGACGACTTTCTGCTCGCCTAACGGAACACCCCAAATTCCGTGACAGAGAGGACACCTGCAGAACTATTTTTGAAAAGAGAACCTCGTGTGAAACTTTCCCTACTAAAACCCAACTTTGTGCAGGACATGAGGGAGCGTCAAGAACGAGGGGGATCGGTGGCCGAGTGGGCTAAAGCGCACACCCAGCTCAACGCGCGTGGAGCGAAAGCTCGCGCTGCAGAACCCAGGGATCCTGGGTTCGAGCCCCACCCCTGCCCGTTTCGATCTGGATGAGCACCGTACCGGCGTGCGGTCGTGTGTCACTACTGCGTGGTGCACGTTAAAGACCCTAGGCTAGCGGTTGTACTGCACTGGCTAAATTGCTCATGGACAGCGAGTGACTCGTCGCAACTTTAAATGGCTGACCAACTACACGCTGTATAAATATCCCCACAACCCAATTTTTTTCTAGAACGAGATGCTGTCAACCACAATGAGGACGGAGGGAAGCAGCTGCTGATGCAAGCTGGTGAGGCAGTCTACCTGAAGACTACACAAGGAGAGTCCCAGTCCTGGGAGGAAGCCAAGGTGGTTCAACAAGTAAGCGACTGCACGTATGTCGTAAGCGCCAAGGGCCAGCTGCGCTTCGTACACGTCGACCACTTGCGACCACGTTGGGCGTCAGGGTCCAGCAGAGGGCTCCGGGACGCCCCACCAATCATCCGGCAGTCGGATCACCTCGACACTACCCGGAGAGACGAAGACGCTACGACAACCCAGCCTGGTGAAGCGGCCTCAATCCCCGGATTCTACCCTGGTGGACGAGAAAGTCATGACCAACCAGCCTGGTGAAGCTGCCACTCAACCGGCTGACATTGCTACAACAGAGATGCCAGCTGAAGAACAAGGGGCGCTGAACACGGACTTCTCCAAAATGACAACAGCGTCATCGGCCCCGCCGCTACGAAGAGGTACTCGTGGGTGGCGTCCACCAAGCCGTTATCCAAACTAATTAATGCACCAGAACAGTGTATGTGTTGATTTAAGACGGAAGGAGTGTTACGTAGTAACCACATGAACAGTCGTCACGGAACATTACTATAAAAGAGACGGCTTCCAAATAAAGATTGGTGTTTGCATCCTCGGCACTGATGTGTTCACCTGCATGAAACAGAACACAGACGATGATAATGCCGGCGTCTCTCCATGAGACAGTTAATGCTTTTGCATTAATACTGTCACCGAAGGGATCACAAAGCTTGATAATGAAATCCCAGGGGTAATATAGTTGACGTCGTCAACAATGCAATTCCCGCAACTTTGCCATCAAGTTTTGCGAAGGAGACATCGAAAGAAAACGTCCGCTTTTATTCTTGAAATTGCACAGAGACAAAGAAGCTTCTTGGTCAGTGGCATTGCCTGCGAGTATGCTTCGGATCCCAGTAGTGCCAGTGAGCTTGTGTAAAGTGAGAAACATTCCTATCCAATACTGTTGCACGGACCCTTTAAGCACTAATTCAAAGGTGTTTCGTTTTTTCGTTCTGCATTACAGTAGAACCTCGTTGATACACTCCATAGATTTATACATTTTTCCGGCTGTTGCATTCACCAACTGCGGTCCCCTTCCAATCTCTTAGGGATATATCATATATTTCCAATACGTTCTGTTTAGTTTACCAGCCCTTGCATGCAAAAGCATATCCCACGCAGCAGACACGTTGCAGAGTGCCACGGCAACCCTCTTCCTTTTGCATCACTACCCATCGTGTTCACCTCTTTGCCTCTCTGAGCTGTGCTTCTTGTCGTTCTTGCCCGAGTGGGCACAGACTTTGGACTAGGCTTGAAAGAGATTCGGGCTTTTGCAATGGCCCGTTTGTCTTGCCACGCTTAAGTTGGGCTTCGTTTCCTTGGTCCTGATAGTTTAGTTAAGCATAGAAACTGAAATTTGCAATTGTATGCGTCCAGCTTTACAATTTTTGTACTGGGACACGCATCGAGCTCCACCACTTCGCACCGGCACGCTAGGAATAGTGACGGAAGCGGCAGAAATTCTGTGTCCAGGGAGTCTAGCAAATTATTATTTTGAAATTCCCTGACTGTTTCCAGGTTTTTTCTGATATTTTCAGGTGAAATTCCCTGACCACTGTACAGGCGGTTAAGTATATAAGACCATTACAACACAAGGCATTGAGCATTGAGCACTGTGAGGATCATTTTGCACGGGCTTATTCCAACTTGCATATACTGAAATATTCGGGTTCGTCCACCACGGAGATGTGAGCACTTTCTTGCCGCCGACATCGTCAGCGAAGAGGCCACTTCCGGAAACACGGTGAAAACATGATGCTCAACCACACACGTCAATAACCGAATGGCAGCATGGCCGCCAGATGCACATTTTCGGCTTAAGGTTTGGATTAAATTACAGTCTGCGACTTTCCCATTTGTTACTAAATCTAGTAGCTTTAACTGAATCTAGCCTAGTGTCGCACCCTCAATTTAATTCAATCCAATCCAAGGCTTGGACTGGATTTGTCGGCTCTTCCCTTTGCATCAAGTAGCATACTCTACATCGAGTGAGCAGAGCCTGCGCTCCGCTCTAAGCAGAATTTATTGCCTATTTTTCTGCCTCCAAGTCGTGGAGCCTTTGCTCAAGGAACTCGATGGCGTTTCCGGCTTATTTTCCCTGACAGGTGCTCACTTTTTGACAATATCCCTGATAAATTCCCTAATTTTTCCTGGTAATTAAAATTTCCCTGACAATTACCGGTTTTCCCGGTCGCTAGACACCCTGGTGTCAGCACGACGAGCTCGAAATTTTTATCAATTTCATAGGTCAACCTTTTTTGATTACGATATGACGACAATGATTAAGAGTTTATTGGTGCAGCAGCAACGAGGGCTATAGTGCACCAAACTAAGCGTAATTGAGGCATACTACACCGAGAACTACTCCTCGGCTACAAAGTTATAAATCATAATGCTTGCTCTTGCGCTTGCTCGCCAACGCACGTAATGCCACGCGCGTTGGCAAGCAAGCGCGTGCGTGAGCGAGTGGTTACCGCGCTTGACTTTCGCGTGGAAGGTGTAGGTTCGATTCCAGTTAGCGGACTGTCCTTTTATTTATTCTTTCAACTTGGCCTTCTAGCAAATTTGAGAACATTCTCGTCTGATCGAGTTCCGAATGTTCTATGCACCGAAAGTTCTACGCCGAACGATCCAGAAACCCATGAGGGTACATCAGAATTCCGCAAGGCGAGCGGAGTCAGTTTCGCCTCAGCGTTTGACTCTGCTGTCACGCCGACTTCGACGCCCGCGACGCTCTGCTTTATTCTGTTCCCTTTTTATTTTTGGGCACAAGTTCGCCCCAATAAACGTTTAGTTTTTCCAGTTATTATCGCCTCATCACTCGTCATTTGTGACAATATACAGTTTGTCTCAAAAAGTCTAAAACCCGGCTGAGCGGAATTAAAGGTTTATTGCCAAGCAAAAACGAGGGGTGAAATGGAAGGCGATCTCTAAAAGTTCCGGGAAACATGGTTGACGTAATGAATGATAAGACGAACAATGCTGTAAAATGTGTAAAATGGTCAAAAGCTCTCCACAAGGGTCACATAGTGCGACATCTTCACCACGAAGCAAATACTTGTGTGTCAATCGGGAGTGACCTATTCTTAGACGGCACAGAAGAACCTCCACGTAACGTTCCCTGTTATAAGACCTCTCCCAAATGCCCAGAATGGGCTTGATAATGTGGAGTTTGTTGTTGCTTTCTGTATCCCATTCCAGCTGCCATGCGTGAAAAATAGACTCTCCTGATTACAATAAAAGAAAAGATTGCGACACGTATGCATAAATATGGTACTGTTCTCCACAGCTGTGAAAGCCCGTGGAAACAAATTGCATTGTGAAAGCTGCGTCCGGTCTCATCCATAAACCCCTCCACTGTTTACAAAAAAACAAAACAGTTAGCTGTGCAACATTAACAGTCCAGCAGCACGCACTCTCACCACGCAGCCAAAGCCCGAGGGTGCAACATTACCAGTCCAGCAGCACGCACTCATCGCACAGCCAAAGCCCGAGAAAGGACAACGAGCGCGTGCTAGATGCTTCTACTGCACGCTTTGCCCGTCGCCGACTAGAGAATGGCAGCCACCAAAAGCCTTTTCGTAAAACGACGATTAACCCTTCAAAGAGAGTTACGGTATTAGTATTGGTTGCTATTTCCCCCAATAAACGTATCATTGAGGTTCCACCATGTCTTCAAACCCGTTTAGGTGAACAAAAATATAGTTTGCAACGTTTCTACTGGACAAGCTAATGAGATAATGGGACTGAGGCTCTCTCAAAGGGACAAACAAAATCTTTTTCTAAAGCAAAAATTAAAAAAAAACATGTTTTAGGGCTAATGTAGATCACCAAACTATCCACTGACAAGTCAGCTAAACCAATACCACCCAGAACACAAGGCCTGTCCCCCCCCCCTTAAATGTCGGCACTAGTGGATCCCCGCAGCGCCACTAGCCATATCGCAGTGTCTCGAAACGCCGAGACGTACGCATCTGCCGCGTTGCGCCAACTTTCGCCGAGATTCAGCGTGTTTGCCGTTTGGGGCGGGTTGGGGATCCACCCACGACGACGTCGTTGCGCGGGCCTCGTCTTCCGGGTGGCACTGGCCAAACCCCGCGGTGTGTTCGGGCGACGCGCAACTCCCGCAAGCGTACCACTTTGCCGTCGTCGGCCTTGCCACCAGCGAGGTCCGGTTTTGAGGGCAGCCTTTCGCCGCCGTTGCGACTGCTGTGACCGTCCCTCGCGCCGCCTGGCTCGCCCCACCGCGCACGCTCACTCGGACGCTCGCCACCTGGTCGCAGAGAGTGAGGGAAGAAACAAAAATTGACGCTCCGTGCTTTCAGCCTGCCCAGTCTCGCTGCGAAACGAACAGGTGTGCAAATGCGTCGCTCTGTCGACGAAGCTTCGCGAGGCATCGAGAGGGTTTCCGCAACGTGTTTTTGCGGAAAATTATTGGTAGGCAGCTTCGCTAGAGACCAACACCGATAAAAGCCAAAGTTCAGAACATTGCCATGTTTCACTGCACACCGGTGACTCAACCACAACCGCGAAGCGGTGCCAACGCGATTTGCTTAGAGATGCAATACAAATTTACAGGCAGTTGATGATGAGAACAAGTGGATCAGCTTCGCAGATGCGATTCAAACACCAGTGCGAATGCAGCCTGAAAGCTGTCAGGAAACAGCATACACTTGGGATTCGATTTGAATACACTTTTCAGCGTGTGTTCCACATCACTTTTCTGCGCAACGCTGGCGAGACTAGTGCAGCCCCGCATCAAAGCGGAGAAAAGATAAAGACGTGCAAGGAAGGTTCTCCCTTCCCCTTTCATGCTAATAGGAGTTAAAAAAGCAAGGAAAATCTCCCTCTATCAATTACTTCACCCTGCTCATTGACATAAGTTTTCCTGGACCCCTGGGAAAGCTGCACATCTATGCAGGCTGAAATGGGAACGTTTCAGCTTCAATGGCTGCTGCCAGAGGGTGCGAGGAGGTCGTGCCTGTATATAACCAGGGTTCGCCACTTTCTGGTTTTATAGACCTTTTCGGCCTCCGTCGCATGGGCGCTGCCATCTTGGAATCACGTGACGCGGTCGCCATAAGGTGGCTTCAACTCGTCGCTCCACTCTCCCCTCCGCGACTTGGCGAAGGCATTGCATTCGCGTTTTTCCTCGAGTTTCACCGCGTTTCTTACCTTACTGTAAATTGCCGCCCGATGTTTACATTTACAACTTAATTGCATGCCATCATTATGTGCACGACGACATATGCAGTTAATTTTGTAACCGATTTTGACTATCTTCACCGTCAGCGTACTGGATACGCGTGAGGAGTGAGGAGGTACAGCAATCAGGGTCAGACCTGGTGCATATTGAGCCCAATTATTTATGACAGCTGAAGTTTACACAGTGATAGTGGCGGAATATTCGTAAAAAAGTATAGTGCAATGTATATCAGTGATGTGATTGGCCTAAGCCATTTTGGAGCACCCTTTCGGAGCAGCCAAAACAGTGTTTTGGAGCAGCAAATGTGGCCTTTGGAGCAACGAGAACAGTGTTTTGGAGCAGTAAAAGTGGCTTTAGAGCAGCCAAGACAGTGTTTCGGAGCAGATATTCTTATAAAAATAAAAATGTTTGTTTTAAGTGCTGTACAAACGAAAGGCACTTTGTGTTGTGTTGTGTTCTGATGTGACGTGTTGTGACGGAACTTGCTGCTTGTGTTGTTACTGCAGAGACGCCTGACAAGTGTACGATGCTATAGGCATTGCCGAGCAATTCTGAAAAACCGCTTGCCACTGTTTTACTGGTTCCCGACGTACCATATTTTCGTCAAAAGTAAGCAAACGTAAAACAATGAATTGCAAGCGTCCCGGCTGGTGCCTCTGTCGTGCAATCATGTTTGCATGCAAGTTAGGGCAACTTCGGCAGACTTGCAGTTGTGCGTGCTTTGTCGCGCGAGCGGAGACAACGGCTGTTCGATCGAAACCGAAACCATGTCACTCCGCTCCGTTGCCAACTGACTCCCAAAAATTGTATGCAAAATGTAACTGGCGGGCATACGACAAAAAAGTCCAGCGGTGCGTGCTTGTCAAGCTACGACCAAACAAAGTGCAAAGCTAAACACACACACACACACACACAAAAACTCACGGAACCCATCCCTTTGGGAATGATGACATCTACGTTAATGCGAACAGCATCAAACGGTGCGTGAGTTATGCGCGTTCGTCAGGTGGCCGGCACACTCTGAGATGCGCCAGCCCACTCTTGAGGCGATTCTAAATTTGTTGACACTTTCTACAGCCCTGCGCACGATCTCCGCAGCCCCTTGGCACGTGCGTTTGGTGTTCACTTAGGAAGGCGAGGCAAAGCACGCGCCATACGCACAAACACTCAAAATGGTACCGGAAAACCAGACTTTCTGGGCGTCTCCAATGATCTCAACTAACGGTACTTCTAAACGGTTGTTTATATCTTTACCATAGGACGCGCTTTACAGCGCTGTCACACTCGCCGAAGTGGCGCTGTTCCATGCACGAGGGCCATTCCGCTCTCGTGAGGGTGAGCACGGCCGCGCACATCACCCTCTCCCGAGCGCGGGAGAGGGTGAGCTAGGGGCCGTGCTAAGCCTCACGAGAGCGGAATGAGCCTCGTGCATGGAATGCGCGCGATGGTAAAGATATAAACAAGTGTTTAGAGTGCGTTGAATGACTGCCTTCATAGCTCTGTGGTTAGCACGTCTGCCTGCTGATCAAAGGGTCAGCGGTTCGAATCCGCCTCGGCGCCGGTATTTTTTATTTATTTATCGACCCGCGGCGTAAGAGGTTAGATAGCCAGATAGATAGATAGATAGATAGATAGATAGATACATAGACGAAAAGTGCGTGAAGTATCCAAAGAATGCTATTCGCATTAAAAGTTTTCCGACGATAGATTAACTAAACAATGTAGGGGTGTTGCTGATAGAAGCTGCCCTAATTTCCTTCCCACTCTAGACATGCCAAAAAAAATTTTTTTTTCATGCTAGGCGTTGAAATGGCATATCAGGACATTACAAAAAAATTGTTTCACTATAGAGTTGCGTAGTTTTTTTATAAAAAATAGAAATACGAGGCCCAATTCAAAGTTCCCGCCAGTGCACTGTGACGTAACAGTGTACCGCAAGGTGTCGGGGCGGTCAGAAGGGAGGCATCGACCTACGTCACTAAAAGTGGGTTCGCCGGAAGTCACGTGAGTTTCACTCCTCGTGCTTTCCGCGACCGTGCCTAAGACTTTTTTTATTTTTTTATTCTGCTCTTCGTACGAGCGATCGTAGAAAACGAAGTTTCAGTTCCACTAGCTCTTTATCGCTGCACCGTTGGTTAGTTTGCGTGCTGTAAAAGTTGAGGACGAAGAGTCAGTGGATCGACGTGATGGAGGTCAATGATGAAAGCGTTGCGAGTACAAGCCAGTGTACGAGTGCATGCCGTCAGTCCGATGATACAGAGCTATACTGGGCACAAAACAAGCTATCAAGTTTTGGAAAAAAAATTTTAGAACGCTCGCAGAAATTAGGATTGCTAGCATACGACACGCCCGATCGCATTGCTGAAGGTTCAGACACCAGGCTGCAGTTGAGGTCTCACATCGAGACCTGTGAGTTTTAGTAAACTTCGCCTAGGGTTGTAATCTTCATCACTAAAGTGCATCGAGCATATCCATCGCCTACCCACGGATTCTAATAGCTGTCCTGCGGGAACCGCAGTCAGCCACCAGTCCATCTCTTGTTTGTCTCTCGGAAATGCATGCAGTGTGATCTCTTCTTCAGTTGCTGAAATACCGGGACAGTCCCTCACACAGCACCTTCTAGGCATTGTAGTTGATCACGTCAATTCACTGACTCCTCTTCTTCCACCTTTACAGCAACATTAAGCGATGAAAAGCAAATAAAAGAAACCTTGTCTGCTTGGATCGCTCGTGGAGATGCGGAGAATAACAAAAATATTAAAAAAAATATTACACGCGCTCGCGGTAAGCACGAGGAGGGATACAACTCACGTGACTTCCGGCGATGCCTCCCTTCTGACCGCCCCGACACCTTGCGGTACACATGTTACGTCACAGTGCACTGGCGGGAACTTTGAATTGGGCCTCGTATTTCTATTTTTTATAAACAAACTGCGCAACTCTATAGTGAAACAATTTTTTTTGTAGTGTCCTGATATGCCATTTTAACGCCTAGCATGAAAAAAAATTTTTTTGCCATGTCAGAGGCTTTTTAATTGACAGAACTGAAATTTCGTTATACACCCTCTAGCATGACCACCAGCCTACCCTGTAAATTTCATTAATTTTAAGCCAAGGGTTCGAAAGTTGACCCTCCCAGGGGGTGTCTCCCCTTAATGTATTTGTAAGCCGCCAAATTCGAACGGCGTTTTTGGTGTGATCAATACTTTTTGTGCTCGCAGCCCCATTGAGCGTGCTGCTTTCTGAGCACTGGTGCACCGTGGAGAAGCGATACCTGCGGAGCTCTGCTTCTTAGCAGTGCACCACAGCACAGTAAGGAGCGCACGCAACGGGACTAGAGCAGGGGACACATGAGCAATGAAAACGAGCGCCGCATGAAAGCTTTTATTGGGGACATGAGCGATCGAAAGGTCAGCCTGCCACAATAGACTCTTTCCCAAATTCGAAGCATCCCATAGCGGCTAAATGGCACGCAGTGCACTCTGGGAACTAGCTGGCCACTCGCTTTCGGCTTCAAATGAGCAGCTTCAGTTCATGCCATCACGCTGTGACCGAATGCGCTGCTCGCGTTTTCAATTATCCAACTCCCACGAATGTGCAATACTCTAAGCATTCTCGAGTGATATAAAAGGAAGACCGGGGCGCTTTTCTTGGTTCCCAACATGGCAGATGTTGCGCGTGTGTATGCAAATGGAGTAAGATGTGGCTTAGTCGCCTCTCCCCCACGATTTTATCTTTGAGCTCAATTTCAATAATTCTGGCTAGTACCTGTGAACCACAATTGAAATTTGGTTACTTTGACCAATTTAGTAACCTCCCGCCCAAATATGTGCCAATTTCTGGGGGAAAAAAGTGTGTTCATTATGCGAGTAAGTATGGTAATCAGGTCCAACATGTGGAAAGGAAGAAGGGCTCCGTCTACTGCTCTTCTTTAGTTCCAATGAACTACAGCACGGTACTCACCTTTCGAGGCAGCAGATCCTCCTGTCCATGTGGTGGCTGTCTGCTCCCCTGAGAGGCTGAATATTGCTGGTCACTGTCCTGCAAGAGCAAGCACTCGCCGCTACTTCTCCACTGCCTGCAGCATTACCGGAGGAAAAAGGGGCACACAGCAAAAGAACATTCTCTGCAATAGAATGATTGTTGCTTTAGAGCGGGGGTCGGCAACCTTTTTGCTGCAGCGAGCCAAATCAAGTCGCGAAACAGACACAGAGCGGGCCGAATCAAAAATAAAAATGGAGGGAGGGTGATCAGTTTCCAAACATGAACGATATGACGCACAGTGAACTGCTATGCCCCGAGTTGCACGCTGTATGTTGCGGGGCTCTTGGGACCCGGGTTTCGCCTCCACCATATTCAAGGGCATGCAGTTCTCATTTCAACATCCAAAGACCCTGACAAACTAAGAGTCGTCCATCCAATGGCTCCTTGTAATGATAGCCTACAAGATTCCTGCCATAGTTCTGACCAGTCCCTTGGCCAGAATCTCCATAGTAACTGAAGCCTCTGTGTGTGACAGAAACTGCTGTAATTGACAATGATGCAAAACCGTGATTTTGAACAGTTTATGGTGAATACGATGACCTCAATTATTGCTTCTCAATTCATCACTTTGGTGCACAACAACTGCGGATAGCTGGTACCAGGGTTCTTCCCAGGAATTTTTTAGAAGTGGACATGACGACCATGCGAGCGGAGGGTGGGGCTCTCTAACTTTGCGGAGTGGCGGCCACGCCTCCAAGCATAGAGCAGTGAAAAAAAAACTTTCAGCCTTTCCACTCTGGTGAAGAAGGAAGAGCAGCGGAGCTGTAGCTTCTGTTCTCGGCGGCGGCTTTCTAGGCAAGCGATCTGCTCTTCTTTCGCAAGGGAATCTGAAGCGCTCGACGCAGTGGAACTTCAGGCGATCGCAGCCTCGCGGCGGTTGAGGAACCATTCGTGCTGCTGCGCACATCGCCGTTCGTTCCGTTCCCGCTCTTCTTCCTCCAAAGAAATGTTGCCGCCGTCTATGAGCGACGGCAGCAACCAGTTGTCTGGTTGCCGAGGCTGGAAAGGTTGCCGCGATCTATGAGCGACAGCGGCAAGCAGACAACCGGCAAACACAACACTCTAGACAGCTACCGCCATCTATGAGCGACAGAGGCAACCAGAGTGTTGTGTCGACATTCGTTTGGTACCGGACACGATTCTGGGGAAACTAGCCTTTAAGGGGTTATGACACGCCAAGAATAAAATATGAGATAACTATACTGCTAGGACCCATTGTATGTTCCTTTAATCCTGCTAAATTTGCTTTAAAAATGGCACGATAGTTTCGTGGATAAACTGGCTTATTTGCGGGTCCCTCGGAGGGGCAAATCTGGGCAGAGCTGGAGGTTTTCTACGTAGCCAGCCTCCCAGCTCGGAGTCTCCTTGCACGCACTCACAGACTTGGCTCTCTTGGCGTCTCAGCTTCTTCGTTTACCTTCCACGTTGCAGGCATGCGGTTTGTGACGATTACAATTACGGCATCGCACGCCTTGCCAAAGTGTACTACATTGATCGCAGCAGCAATGAGAGTGACTGCTATTAAAAGATGTTGGAAGCTGTTCATTTTGGACTGCGACCCGCTGGCGACCAGCTCCAGCGACGACGAGTTACGGACGAACTCGCCAAGGTCACTGTCGTCCAGAAATATCTCGCAAGCGCATGCAGGGTGGAAGGTCAACAGGCCGGGGGCGAGAGCGAGAATAGCGTTCGGGTTACCGAGTTCCGTGAACGGTTTCGATCATACCGCGGCGAGGAGAGCTTGGGCGATCATGGTCACGTGGTTTATGGACACCATGGTGTGACTAACTTGGGCAGTGTTGCCTGGTCGCCAGACGAAAATGATAAAAATTCGTAAATTGAATATTGCAATTACAAGAGCTCTAAAAATCGCGTAACTTGGTGCATATACTAAGTAGCGTATGAGCATTCCATTTCAAGAATAATCTATCCGTTTAATTTTTGTGTCATAATCCCTTTAACAGCTCCGCCGTAAAAATCGTCTCGACTCTGCTCTCTGCTGCCCACCGTCTGTGGAGAGAACCGCTGCAGGGTTCGCGATTGTTGTGTCTGTTTTATTTTGTGTTTCCACTCAAACGAGCACCCCCCCACCCCCGCACTGCCGGCGGCGTCGCCAATACCTCCAAGATAACAAAGCCGTAGTGCTAAAATAAACACTATCATCAAAGAAGCCCAATGCTGGGCACAAACTGGACACGACGACTGCGTCAACGTTCGGCTCAAACTTGACTCCAAACCGAGCGATGACGCAGCGCTCGTTTCCAATCTGTGTCCAGCATTGGTCTTCTCTGATGACGCCATCTCATTCAGCACTATGGCTTTGTTATCTAGGAGGTGCTGGCTCCGCTCTCCTTGTCAGAAGAAGTGGCGGCAGTCGGCGACGCAATAACATGGCGGTGCTTGGGCCTGCTGAGTACGACGGGCTGCAGCCATGTGCGCAGGCAAAATTGCATCGTCATCCTGCGGCATAATTGAGCGGTGGGCGGTCGGTCAGAGCGGTGGGCGGCAAAGCCACTGTTGCCCGCCGTGGGAAGAACCCTGGATGGTATATAGAGTGAATGTGCATAGAAAACTAACCCCCTGACGTGCTGTTTCAAAATTGATGTGTCCGATTACACAAGGTTTGCAGCCAACCACATTTCTTGTGCCATTAGTCCTCAAAATTGAGTGTGTGTGTGTGTGTGTTTGTGTGGGGCTGTATCATATGGCCTAGCGGGCCGCCGGTTGCCGACCCCGACTTCAAAGAAAAGGTTCTCAAACTGGATTCCTAAACACCCTCGTGTTCCCCAAAGCCACATCCCCGATTCTCTTAGCTCTGTAATTTCCTCGACTATCCCGACCCCTAAGCAAAGCAAAGTGTTCTTTCAGTTTGAGCACTATTTCAGCAGAGCTGAGCCATTCATTGAAACCTAACTATAAGCCAAACACTCCTTAGCATATGAATCATTGTTTACAAGGTGGGTGGTCTCCCGTACAGACATAGTGCACCAATGCCCAGACCAGGACGGGCTCTTTCCCCACCATTCGAGGCAGGCGGGGGTTCCTCGAGATCCAGGAGTCTGAGAACCTTCAAGGGATGCTCGACCTAACTACGATCAAAGTATGAGACAGTCTTAAAAACTACTTTCTATGGTGACAAACGCCATACCGTTACTTCTTACGGCGACACGGCGCGTGAACGAACGTGAAAAGTGTGGAGAAGGGGGCTCCTCGCTTGATGGTTCTGCACCACTCACGTTGCTGTACTGCCGCGAGACGGGCTGCCTGGCCCCCTCGTCGTAGGAGTCTCTGCCGCCGGATTCCGAAGAGCGCCGGGAGCGTCCCGACCCAGAGCCAACGCTCGAGCGCCTCACCCGCTCGTCCTTCCGGCTGGAAGAGAGGTCGCCAGTTAGAGGAATTACCCTCCCAGGAGGAAAAGATCAAATGCCAAAGGGAGAACAGCTGTTTTCATGACTCGCTTTGCTCCTGTATACTGTGGAGACCGGTTATAACAAAGTCAACGGGAATCGGAAATCACTTCAATATACCTGCTATTTCGTTATAACCGACTTCGGTTAACGAAGTGCAAAAGTGAATGGGAAATTGTGATCGCTTCGCTGTAGCCGCTATTTCGTTATAACCGGTCTCAACAGCAAACCCTTTCATGTTGACAAACACAAGCAGTTCCTTGCCTCCTAAGAGACCTCTAGTCACTACATTTGAACAGACCTCTCGAGCTTCTTTATGTCACAATATCTAAAAAAAAAAACACTAACCAGAAAGAAAGAAAAAAAACTGAGATAAGAGCTTGATTTTAAAAACTGCCATATTTACATCCAACGATATCTAGAGAATATTCACAGGAAGTTTCATTTGTTTACATAGTATAGTTTTTTTTTTTATTATTTTCGGTCCACCAGTGCTAAAGAAAAGGTAAAGGTTGGAGCACTTTGAACGCATTTTTCTCCATTCCACGTTTTGGCATGAATTTCACTTTAGGAAAACTATCGTTTTGGTCTTACGTAACTTGGATTAATTTTTATGACTTTTTCTGGGATGAAATTTTCAGGAGAGGATAGCTATAAGCTTGTATTTTTTTATTTTTGTCATTTTTCATGCCCAACAACTAAAATTTTGGACAAAGGATGGAAAACTAAAACAACGGTATTTGTGTTTATGTGGCTTTTTTGTCATGAAAGATGGTATAATATAGAAATATAGCTCCATAGCTATCTGCTCTGTACTGTCTTAGAGCAATATAACACATGAAAACAACAAATTTATAATTTCAAAACTATCGTTTTCTTACGCAGACTCTCTTCTTCGAACATTTGCATTTTTTTTTTGTACTTCACCCAGGTTAACAAAATTTGCCACAAATGTTCTCAACATCAAGAGAAACAAGCCCTGTAAATGTAATTTAAATCAGAAAAGTGCTTCAAACATTCACTTTTTTAGGTAATATCCCCTCATATTAACGGGAAGTTCGCGGTGATGCAAAATGCAACAGTGTATCCTCGTGGCGCTTTTACGGAAAGGGTTTATATATGTATAAATATTTTGAGTTCGAACATGGGGGGGGGGTTACACTGAGTATCTGTAGACTGGTTCTTAATTATTCTGGTGTATTCCTTCTTTGCAGAAAAACTGCAGCTGCCCATCTTTTCCCTCTTCACCTCGTCAGCATTTTGTCTTCACCGTCAACTTACACTAAATCACCGGCCTCGTCACGATAGCTTTAACCGCTAATCACAATCAACTCTTTCCTTTTAAAGAAGAGAAAACAGACCACCAGAGCTAGGAAAAGCTGAGGAATAAATAAAAGTTAATGACATTCACTAAAGAATGTAGACTGCTTTCTTGAAACAATCTAAGATGATGTTACTTTATTTTATTTAAGGGCTCTACAACTAGCACCTCTTCGTGACAACAGAGTTCATTGGCGGAATTACTCCAGGAGTCACAAAAAAGACCTCAAAACAAAAGTGGGAAAAGAGAAATTAAACTAAGAATCTCTTAAATTCTCTCAAGTCACTGACAGGGTGAGAGGGGCAGAGAGGAGCTTCAGTTGGCCTGCCTCCAGCACAAGCTTCTGACCTTCGACGACGCTTCGTGCACCTGCCAGTAACTATAGCGTAAAGTTTCCACGGAAATCTGGTTGCGCTGACGGAGCTCACGTTTTTTGTAGCGTAAGCTACACTGGCCGAGGTTGAGCAGTTTTGCGTGGCTCCCGGAGAGCCGTGCTGCGCATGCGCGAGGAGCAGTGACGGAACGGGCCGGACTGGTATGACGCCTAGGTCAGTCCCCGAAGCACACGCCGCGCGCATGCACACGCTCGAGATCATGGCTTGCGCTGTCTGGTTGTTCTGGGCGGCAGCTTGGTAGCTTGATACATAACAACGCGGCACACAGCTGGTCAAACCAACGACGTGCATCTGGCACGCACCGAGTGAGGACTGAGGATTAATTTGGACCACCGGGGGATCTTTTGACGTGCAACCGAAAGCTCGGTTACACGGCGCCTCCTCCGCAATAAGAAGAGCGGAGAAGCTTAACTCATCGGATTCTGAAGTAGTCACATAGTGTGTATACCGTGTGTGTGTCATTGAAGCAGCAGTAAGCATAATCAAGCTAATCCTAGACAACCAGGAAAGCTAAGAATAACCAGCTGAGCCTAACTTACGCTACGTATATCCTGGCACAGCCAAGCTAAGCCACTGCAATTTTTTTTACTCGTAAAGTCACAGTCACTTTGCTCATCATTCGCACAAAAGCTTGGAGGACGCTTAAGCTTCGCCTTTTCGTTCGCTTCTCATCCTGGCATTGAGCAGGAAGTGCGGCGGACATGGCCTAGTCAGCAGCGTGTCTGGCTCACTACCGAAGGATCGTGGGTTCGAATGCCGCCTAAAGCTATTCAAAAATTTATTTTAAAAACCCCTGAAAAGAAAAAAAAAATTTTTTTTAAACAGGCGTGTTGGGACAGGCGTGTCAAAAAATTAATTTTACGAGAAAAAACATTTCTTTTAGAGCAATATTGACGGCGCGAGATGCGATTCAGTCGGTGGTCACCTCCTTTCTACTTGTTTTCTCTATCTGCATTTCGGGCGTGTGGTGGAGAGGTGGATTGGCTTCACCTTCACATTGAGGTGGAGAGAGTGTATGACCATCTCGTTGAGGTGGAAATGGTGCATGACCGTTCCGTGACGTCATAGACTTTGCGCGCAGAATTTGACACAAATCTCGCTCAGTCAATACTGCTCTAAAATGTTTTCTTTTTTTGGCGCATGAAATTAATTTTCTGATGCGCGTCCCTCCCAAACTGTTAAAAAAAAAATATTTTTCTTTTCAGAGGCTTTTTAAGGCAAATGAATTACTTCATACAGTGGAATCATTTGAGACATGTGGCGACCTTTAATCAAATTACATGCCATGCTTTTTTAATCCCTTTCGTTCCACGTGCAATGTAACGTTTCATGCGAGTGTTATGGGTTGTTTGAAAGTCCTGTGCGAAGTCACGTGGCTACGAAGTCTTGACCCTGTTGACCAGTCACAATTTTCCCCTCATGCCACAGACATCGGTTTTTCCGCGACAAGAGCTCCTCAATGCTGTGGACGACATAATTGCCCGCGAACATGCCTCAAGCACGTTTAAAACGTGTTCGAAGCGTCGGCCGTACAAAAAAATGACCGCATCTCCACGTGGTGAATGATGTTGATTGGGGCGAAGCTCTGGTAATGCTGATGATACTGATTTTGTTCATAGGTAGTGCTGATTTTTTTTTTATTGCTCATAGGTAGTGCTGAGTTCCGGGTTGCGTTTCGACTTCATTATTACTGCTTTATGGTCAATGAAATGCAGAGCCAGTGGTTCTTCTAGCGGATCAGCTTGGATCCGCCAGAAGCCGTGGGAATGCATCTCCACCGCTTAAGTCAACGGTCCATGTCAGAAAGAGAATGTGTGGTATGGA
Organism: Ixodes ricinus; assembly: GCA_037355805.1. Lineage (NCBI taxonomy): Eukaryota > Metazoa > Arthropoda > Arachnida > Ixodida > Ixodidae > Ixodes > Ixodes ricinus. The sequence goes on along the minus strand of JAZHYW010044419.1, from coordinate 94,612 downwards.
ACGTGGTTATACCGTATTTACTCGCAGAATGAACGCACTTTTTTCCCGAAAAATCGAGGCAAAGTTGGGGGTGCGTTCATTACGCGAGGTAAAATTTTTGCGTCCGTATTTACTCGCATAATGAACGGACCTTTTATCCCGCAAAAATCGACGTAACTTCTTATCTCTTTGCGCGCGGCGCGGCAACTCCAAAACAAAACTGCGATGCGCAAAAAAAAAAAAGCCCCTCTACATGTTTTCTTTTTCTTGCTTCCGTGTTTCTTTTTTCCCCCGCCTTTCGCAAGTTGTTTTGTTTGCCCACGCTGCCCATGCTTTCGCGACCTCGCTGCACCAGGATAGAAAAGTGTGTTCATTTCGAGGGCTTCTCGCTTCTCTTTCCAAAGTGCGACGAGGAGGCGAGGGCAGGATCTTCATTATGTGCGCTTTGCTTGGGCGAGGGCTTCTCTGCTTTTTTCTTATCTCCTTGCGCGCGGCGCGCGACCCTGGAACCAAACTGCGTCGTGCGAAAAAAGAAAAAAAAAGCTCCTCTTTATGTTTTTTTCTTTTCTCTTAATTCCGTGGATTTTTTTTTTTTTTCCGTTTTTCCCAAGTTGTTTTGCTTTGCTTAGGCGAGGGCTTCACCGCTTCTCTTTCCTATCTTCTTGCGCGCGGCGCACAACCCCAGGACCAAAGTGCGCTGTGCAAAAAAAAGAAAAAGAAAAAGCTCCTTTTTGTTTTGTTTTTTTCTTGGTTCCGTGGATTTCTTTTTTTGCCGCCTTTCGCAAGTTGTTCTGTTTCGCTTTGCTGAGGCGAGGGCTTCTCCTCTTCTCTTTCTTAACTCCTTGCGCGCAGCGCGCAACCCAAAATCCAGACTGCGCGCTGCGCGCAAGGAGTTAAGAAAGTTTTATACTTTTTGTTTGCTTTTGTTGGATTTTTCTATTTTTTTAACGCTTTTTGTTCGCTTTTGCTGCCCATGCATTAGCGACCTCGTTGCACCAGGATAGAAAAGTGCGTTAATTTCGCGCGTGTGGAGGGAGGGGGTGAAAATTTTGACGTCCGAGTTGAAAGTGCGTTTATTACGCGAGTAAAAAAAAAAGTCAAAATTTTGAGAACCGACTTGGGGGTGCGTTCATTACGCGAGTGCGTTTATTGCGCGAGTAAATACGGTATACGTATTTGAGCATTTGACCGCAACGCCCTGTCGTCTATAAACGTTGAGCCAATGCATGCAAAGTTTAACGCGATTATATACGCATTTGACCGCAGCGCCCTCTCCTGTATAGACGTTGAGCGGCTACATGCAACGTTTCATCCATGACATCCCCAGCTCTTCGAGTTACTACCACATCTCAGAGCCCCTACTCATCCCGCAGTGGTGGCCGAGTGGTTAAGGCGATGGACTAGAAATCCATTGGGGTCTCCCCGCACAGGTTCGAATCCTGTCAACTGCGTAAACATTTTTTTTTTTTTTTTAAGAAGACAGATGGGATGGAAATCGATGTGAGCACGGACGTTGGACTGACAAGGCGAGACCCTAAGGAGCTTCGCCCCTAAAACTGTCTGTCGACCGTTTTTGTATGACCGACGTGACAGGGAGGAGGGAACACGCCTCAAAGTGTGTGCAGACCGTCTTTTGTTCAACGCATCAGCAGCGTGACAGCGACCCAAGGCCGTCCCTCGAGTCGCGAGCCCCTCGAAGCCCTGGCCTCGACGCGATCCCAGGACGGTGCGCGAGCGTACCTGTCGACGAACGGCTCGCGGCTCATGATCTGCTTGCGCTCCTCCTCTTCGCGCTGCTTGGCCAGGCGCTCCTCGATCTCCCTCTCCCTCGCCGCTGTGTCCACCGGCCGTGCCCCGCCAAAGATGGCCGCCGACGCCTTGGCCGGCGCCGGTGCGGCGGGGGCGGCTGCCGCAGCCGCCTCCTTGGCCGGAGCCTCCACGGGCACGGAGCGCGGCTTGAGCTGCAGCTTCTTGCGCTCCCTGGGGCCCGAATCTGCCGGGGCACTCAAAAGACTCAGTCGGGGTACCAAGGACCGATTTAGGCCGGTTCACACACTCGCGACTGCTAACGACAGGGTGCCTTAAAACCACTTGGGAATCTCTTAGGACGAGAGGAAGCGGCGGCGCCGTCCATCGGGAAGAAACGGCGCTTCTTTAGATTTCCTCATTCTTTCTTTATTGGCTTGAAAAACCTCTGACAATGCTATAAACCGCCATTGCTCGTAGATAGTGTGTAAATATGTTCTCGCAAATACTGCAACACCCTTGCTTAGTGAAAAGCGAATCCAGGGACACCTCATAGGTGGCACCAGCATGCCAGTATGTCCCTCGTCTCACGAATACTCAGTCGTAAGAAAAATGCAAGTGTGTGAACGGGCCTTTAAGCTAAAACTGCTCCACCAACCGTTCCGCGAATGGTGTCGGATCCTCCTCGTGACCGGAACTCGCGCGCCTATTTTCCCGCGGGCTTAGGGAGGCTTAGGGCCACTAAAATAAGCTCCGCTTCGGAGTAGCGACACTTAGCCATCTCGGAGCTCATAATCGTGGTTGTCATTTATCCGCAGCTCTAATTGAAATCGCGGGAAGCACCGTTCCGTTCACCGGAAATTTTAGAACAGTAAGCAACAGGGCAAAACAATTCCGTCCGAGCCTCCCCGACACCACGTCCACAGCTCGGAAAGTCGCATTTTCTAATCGTAACAATTGCCAGTTGCACCGGCTCTGCACCAAGCACCATAATAGTGGCACCCACGAGATAATTGGGGAGTGCTCCGAGCGCAGCTCATTTGGGGCCTCTGGAGAGAGCCAATAGCAGAGATTCATGGGAGGAGCCCTACAACGATTCTCCACGGAGTAATGCCATTCGCACTAGGAAAGGCCATGAGGAGAGCGTTTCAAACGCTCAAGGTTCGGCGCGCGTCACTATCATGGAAAAAAAATTCTTTCTCTGGGTTTTACTATTTGCTAGGCTAGTATCACTACTTGCAATGATTGCTCTCTACATGCTTAGTTGGAAAGCAGACGCAAGTCTCATTCAAATGCGTCGAGTTTAAGAACGAAGCAAATACTGTAATTTCTCAAGCATCGAGCACATAAAGCCCGCGCAAATTTTGGCTGCTTTTTTTCGGCATAGTCGGCTATGTCAGCCATTGTGCCTTTTTCTCTGCCCCCTCTGCGGAATCAAATCCGCAAAACAAACAAAGAAAAAAAAATAGTTATGGGAGAACGCTTTAAGCGCGTCTGCAAGTCCTTCCTCTTCAAACAATCTCATGGACTGCTAGAAATTCGCCATATAGCAAGATAGCAAGACAGTGACACTGCCACGTATGAGCATGAAACCGGGTAGAACTGATCTACCGTAAATACCTGCTGTGCAATGTGCTTGCAGACAGGTGGTGCCAATCAACAGGTTACTGTTGAACACTTTGACACTTTGAAAATAATCGTAAATGACTCCACTTCACTGGTTCTTGCTCGCTAATTTATTTCGTTATTCATTTCTATTTCCACACAGATAAGGAAGTTGGTTCCACTCTTCTATCCTAAAAAATGTGAACATTGTTGCGTGCATTGGCTAATTACAACTTCTATTCAATAAACTGTTTTCTTTTTTTTTTCTTGCCACGAAAGTCTCCAAGACAGTTTGTACTTTGTTTTCTAGTCCGGTTAAATTATTCTTCAGTAAAGATAGTAATTATTTTATACCATATAAAATTATTTGTACTTCAAATGATTCGTACTTTCAGCCAAAATATCCAAAGAGCTTGGAAGAGCTTTTCTGCAATAGAAGATGTGTTCGAATTGTAAACTATCTGCAATGAGGTTTGGCGAAAACGTGCGCACAAACACGAGAATTTAAAGTGGCCCAGACCAAGGCCCCTCCCACAGCACGTAATTTCTCAGCACTGCCCCGGCACCGCTGCAACCCACCTTGGTCACGTTCGGAGGGGTGGTCGTCCGATCGGTATCGATCCCGACTCTCCCGGTCGTCACGATAGCTGCTGCCATAGTCCCGACTGCCGCCGCTCGATCCGCCGCCATAACCTGAGGAAAACACCTGGCTGGTCAGTTTCGAGCACAGAATACCTAGAGACCCTCCTCTCTCAGCCAGGCGATCCTGAGCACGTCCGCAAGACACGACAGTGGAATGCTGGTATAAACTGGTGCTTTAGCATCCACCACATGCGGCCGTAAATGCGGCGATGCAGCATACAATCGCGCACGTACAAGCATCTGTCACTGTCCATTCTCGCTTGCAAAAAAGCATCTAAAGTAAAACAAAAATGAAATCAACAAAATAAAAGAGTAGCAGCTCCAGCGTCACATCAAAATAAGAATGTAGTTATTTCGTCATTTTTGTCCTTTTTTTTTTCGTGGCATGTGTAAGCAACGGGGAAGAGCTAAAAACGCATAACTGAAACTCAACTTAAGAATATTTCATTTGCCTCGCCAGAGGCACTGCTCCAAACTTGAGAGCTACAGGTTTAGAGAGGGCAAATGGGCGTGTGCATCCATGCACGTCGTGGATTGTCTAGCACAAACACTACGGTTCTGGGGGAGCAACCTTACAATGATGTAGTCTGCATGACAAGATTGAATGGAGGAAAGATGCAAGCTGGCCCGCTTGAAGCCGTATAGAAAGCTCGCATTAGCCTCATGCATCTACCCTACAGCCCTAGTTGGTTGTCTCGTGTAGAAAGGCACTCCAAAGACAAGGAAAGACAAAAGGGGATGGATGGGCGTACCTGAAAGTGAATGCTCTGCTCATACACTGAGACACAAGTTATACGGTCGATACTACGGAACAGAGGTTCAATGGTACTGTAAACTTTCGGTAATTAAAAGTTGCTTTATTCTAGCTTTCGAAGCATGAGCTTTGTCCCCGCAAACATACATACGAGTTTGTAGGAAAAAATGTGCATTAATACGAAACTTTTCATCTGGATCCGATTAATTCGAAGGATATTTTTTTGTTGTGCTCTAGAATTTGGTAACCTCGGGAGTACAGAAAAGCTGGGCGAATTTCTTCCGCTGATTCCAGTAAGTTCAGACCGTCGTCGGACCTTCTAACAGTCCGAAGACCGTGTGAAACGCGGCGGCATAGGTCTGCGGCTACGGCGCTGCAACAGCCGTATAAAGAAGCGCAACTCGCACGCCGACCTTTTCGTCAAAATAGCCTTTTATGGGCAGGTGTCACTTACACAACTGCGCAACGTGTGGACCGTTTAAATTCTGTGTTTCTCGAAAAGACCGTCAGGAGCGTGCCGCGTACGCACCCCTGTCGTAATCTCTCGGCCTCTCGTAGCCACCACCTCCACCGCTCTGTCGCTCGAAGCCACGGTCGCGGTCGTAGCCCTGGTCGCGGTCTCCGAAACCTCGAGGCCGGTCCCTCGAGAATCCTCCGCCAAAGGATCGGTCCCGGTCACCGCCGTCCCGGTCGGAGTCCCGTCCAAAGCCACTGCGACGGTAACCTCTGTCCGAGTCGTCAAAGCCACGGCTGCTCCCGTCTGGATTCCGGTCGAAACGACAGGGGAACAAAAAATTAGACTTCGTGACACAGTACAAAATAAACGTTTGCGGTTCACGGAAGCTTCGGAAGCCGGGATTTGGGATCCCGCGACAACGGCGACACTCTCGTTCGCTTGTGATTTTTTTCCGGAACTTTCACGGCCAGCCGCCAGGATCGCAACATCCGACAACACGACACTCCGGCTTTTGGGGCGTCGTGACGGCGGCTATTCTGGAAATTGTGGATGCAAATCCACTGCCCAGCAGAAATCCTATCATAGCAGACCTGGAACGACTGTTTCCAAAGAAGTCTTAAGGAAAAGCCTCACTCGGCGATCGAACAGTTTACGGTTGTTCAGCCCAGGTTCAACACTATATGTAGCTACTGACAGGACGAGAACAGCGGAGATGAAGCCCCTGCATCTTCCGAGCCTCGAGTCTGCACGCGCAGCCAATGCACGACCAAAGGACGCAGTCACGTGCCAGAGGCCAAGCATTCGGACAGAACGCACTGCCGTTCTCACCTTCTCAGTAACTATCGTATGCACTAACCTAAAAGTAAAGAGAGCTATTACACTTAAAATGCAAAAAAAAGAGTGGGAAAGAGAGAAAGATGGACTCACAGGAATGGTCCGGTCGTCCACCATCATCCCCGTCGTCCCTGGTCATGGAGCGCCAATCACCATCAGTCGCGCGTTCGCTTCGACCCATGTCGCGGTTTCCGCGCTCTCGGCCTTCGTTGTCTGGCAGAACAAGGATCGAAGAGGACGTTCGTCGGGCTACGTTCGACCCAGCCAGCAACAAAAGAAAGGAGGAGGCACTCACCGTGCTCTTCAGCTAGGCTCACTTTAATCGATCGGCTCTTGAGGCTCTGCAAAATTGAATTCATAATTGAGATTGAGGCACTGCCAAATAAATCTCGTTCTGCATATCAAGACAAGTTTGCGTCCTCACTAAGCAACAATTCACTTTCGATAAATCCCTAGATCCAATCCCTGAGCTCTAGAGCTCTGTGCATATGTGACTTCGCTGGGTAAGAAACCGCACGCAATTTCCCGCCCGGCGAAAGAATGCGTAGGATGAAGTTTTGCCAAACGTTCTGCGTGAAGGCAAGCAAAGCCAAAATAAAACAAGGGTGATGCGTCCCTTGTTTTAAGAATCTAGGAAAAACTTTTTGGGGGAAATTAGGGTTTTAATTAGACTTAAATAGAGTCAGCCAAAACAAACCCAGACTCTCCTCTATTAACTCCCGATTAAGGCCGTGGCAGTTTAGAAACGGGCCGTTCAGGCAGAGGGCATTCGAAATAGCCGTCCCTTCAATGGACGCTTTAAAACTGGCTGCAGCTTCCTGTCGTAGAACGGAAGCTAGGAGGCGGGAGGGGGTACTTGCTTCGTTGTTGTATGCCAAGGCTTCCAGGAGGGTTCCCCTGTCTGGGAACTCTGCATACCCAAATCCCCGCATGCGGCCCCTCTCTCCGCTTTCCCTGGGCAGGCGCACAGATGACACCTGGGCAAAGGAACAACAAGGCGTCCCACATCGGCCGTTACGGCCTGCACCAGCATAAACTGCACCTGTCGGCACAGACAGCAGACGGCACGCACGTCAGGCATTGCCAACTCGCGTTCCCACACGAAAGGCCCTTTTAAAAAAAAATTTGTCACCATCCGGCGTCTTAAAAAAGCAGTTTCACTTTTGAAAACTGGGCGAGCGAGTGCTCAGTTTGGGGGTGTACCTTGAGCGTCCTGAAGAACTTGATGACGTCTTCGTCGGACACGTCGTAGGGCAGGTTGCCGAGGTAGACGGTGTAGGGGGGCTTGCTGGGGACCTTGGACATATCGACATCGGGGCCCCGGGCAGCCTTGGGAGCCGTCGGCAGGATGATCTTCTCGTCCTTCTTGCAGTCTATCGTGTATTTCTCTGCTGGGTGGAAACGCAAGATGGGACAGCGCGCGCGGACAAGCGTCCAAGAGGGTCGCAGCCGGCAGGTGCTTCCGTCTCGACGTCGCTTCGGGGCTTAGCTAGGGTACGGTGGCCGGAACACGTCTTCCGCTCGCGCGCTTAGCGTCCCATTTTTAGAATGCGGAAAACACACCGGTCGAAGACCTGTTCCAGCACTGTAGATAGGGCCCGACTCACCCAACCAACACTCTCGCGCTTCCGCCAAATTTCGTCGCCCTCCGGTCTCAACTCCGTGAAACGAATGTGCGGCGAACGACCGACGAACTTTGCTTGGCGGCACGTTCGCTTTGAACGCGGTGCGACGGTTGTCGTTTCGACGCCACGCACAGAAAGAACGCCGCTGGGCAAAATTCTGCACTTTTTTTCGCTCCACGGAGTCCAGACTCCACAGATTGCTAAGATAACAGGGTCTCATCCATTTTCAAATAAAACCATAAAAAGAAAAAGAAATTCTGGCATCAGAGTACTGTAAACTACCGTAAGCGCCCACTGTTAACATTTCCCGAACTTAGGAATCGTGCAAATTATACGTTGAGAGCCCACCCCTCCGAAGCACCGGCATCGGCCGAAAATATTTGCCCCGTAGCAGTGGCCACCAGACCGCCAGCAACGATGAGAGGAATATCGCGTGAAAATAAACGTGCTTTCTCCACCTTCAAGTTCTTCGCCTTTGAAGTTCTTTATTGGCCGCCATCTTGGTTTTCACCGATTTGACTACCGTAAAGTTCCGAGAGAACGCCCGCCCCCTAGATATTGCCCATTCTGTTTTTCTGGCTAAATGTCTGTAACATAAAAATTCCGAAACATTGCTCACCCCCCGATTCCCGTCGGACGTCATGCGATGTCCCAAGGAAATCGCATCAACTGCGCAATTCGCAGTACCGGCACGTCTGGCAAGCGAGTTCATGGCGGGTTCCCGTGTTTTTGTGCACGATATCGGCTCCCGTAACACGCGAGTTGTTCCTGTGTGTATGTTGCACCGTGAAATGCGTATCTGCTGCGTCCACAATCTGCGCTATCCGTTCCCGTGACATAAGAGTTGTAGCGGATTCCCACGTTTTTGTCCGCGATCTCGATTGCATGCGAGTTTGTCCTGCGTGTATATACGGCGAATAAGGGCTCCAAAATGCATCTTTGGTGCATCGAAACGCAAGGAGGAGCACGCCAATCGAAGGGCAACATAGAAACGGTGCAGGTGATGCACAATGACAAGGCAGCCAAGCAAGCATTGTCATTGGTTCAGGTTGGGGGAAACAAAAGCACGTGGGTGCGTTTGGGGGGAAACAAACACACGAGGTGTGCAAGGAACGGACCAATTTGCATGCCGTATTGCATCGTGAAATATGATTCTGCAGTGTTCGCTGTCGGCGGTATCTGTTCCTGTCACATAGGAGTTTGTAGTGGATTTCCGCATTGTCCACGATCTGCGTGCACAATATTGGTTCCCGTGACTGGCAAGTTTGTAGCGGGTTCCCACGTGTGTGTTGCATCATAAAATTTGAATCTGCTGCGTCTGCGATCTGCGGTATCCGTTCTTGTGAGATGCGAGTTCTCGGCGTGTTTCTGCGGGTCCTTCGCACCATGAAACACAAATCTGCTGCGTCCGCAACCTGCGGTATTCTTTCCCGTGGCACGGGAGCTCGTAGCCAATTCCCGCATTTTATCGCATCGTGAAAAGAGAATTTGCAGTGTCTGCAATCTGCGGTATCAGTTTCCTCATTCGTGGTTTGTAGCCGGTGCCAAGGTGTTTCTCATTAATTTTTTTTATAAAGTTTTGCTGTACATCCTTAAAGATAGACCATCTCATGTTTTTCACCATTTATCTCTTCATTTTGGGTGGGCGTTCTTTGGGAACTTTATGGTAGACAATTGCTTGTGTCTTGGTTAACCCAGTTTTTGGCAAAAGCGGGGTGGGCACTTCCCTGGTAGTGCATGGTTAACTCAAATTGTGGGTTCTGCAGTATTAATTTGGATATAGATGCTTTCAGCATGCTCCAAATTAAAGGTGCCATTAACGAATGTCGTGTACCAAGATGTCGAGCCACAAAAATTGGTGATGAGAAACCGATACAATGCTTGCATTGGTAAGGAGGACAATGAGGTGCCTTGTAAGGTGATAGACCCCTTTCTAAATTATTAGCTCTTTTGGCAGTACTAGAAGTACAGCACAGCGGCATGTGCAAAAGGCAGTCGAGCTGACAAGCCCATCACTTATACAACATTTGCTTCTAAACAACTGTATGCAGTTACAGAAGAGCACGATTCACGGTGTTGGCTGGCCTACCATCTAGCAGTGTTTTTGGAGTTTAGATAAGCACCGGATTTTTTTTAAAGGTGTCTGTAGCCCTTTATGTGACCAGTGATTGAGTGAACAACCAGAAATAGAAACAAAAAGTGAAGGTCAGTGATGGTGGCAATAATGCCCAGTTGCCTTCAGCCAACCGAGATGTTACTCCAAGAAAGGCAGGATGAAATCAGTTACCATCAACAACCCACAGATGCTTTGCATTATCGCTTTCTACTTACCATCTTGAGACAAGCCGTCTTATTATTACTTCCTAAGAAAGATGATCTCAACAACTGAGAAATACTGCAGGAGGCACACATTCGAGAAGCAACATGGGTATGCTGTGTATTTTGAGTAGCTCATTTCTCCCCGCACTTCCTCATTACGCCAATTCTACAAGCTGCTTTCACGTTAACCCTCCGTTGGAGACCCAGCACACGAGCATGACACAGGAAACAAACTTACCGTCTACGACTTCATTTTCCATGGTGTCCGCCCAATTGAGACGACGAGTGTTAACCACCGCATATCCTGTGGGTGCGTCTTGATCAGTACCCAAAAAATCATTGAGATTGAGGGTCTTCCCCTTAACCTTATGCTTTTTTCCTGCAAAGGAAGAACCAAAGAAAAAATGGAGAGGGGGAGGGGGAGAGATTGTCGCGTGACGCGCATTAGGAAAACGCCATGGCGAAGCAAATTCACCAATACCACCAGAGTCAGCCACACCCGTCGCCAAGTGAACGACCTTAATAAGCGACACTGCCACAATTAGGGCTAAGACTGGAGGACCACTCACATTCACCCATCACCTCAAGCCGGAACTCGGGGATTATCGGGCGCGCTAAACGAACAGCCGGCAATATTTTTTTTTCCTTCTTTCCTCGTCACAAAATACCTTGTCTAAAATCGGAGGACACCGAAAAAACTGCGCTGCGGATTGAGAGACGGAACGCTACGCTACCTGGCATGTTTCAGTGAGCGCACGTGAAGATAGAGGCCACGGGCGCACGCTGCTTACCCCGAACACGTTGGGCACGTTCACTTTTCAGCCTCGTACAAATCCGCGAGGAGGCTTAGTCCTTCTCGGCGGAGAAAACTTTGGTTCGGGCACGGAGACGCACGTACCGCGACGGACGGATGTCGGTGCGCAGGCAACGCTAGATTGGCAATCAGCTCGGGAGTGACACACGTCGGGGCGATTAAGAAGACGGCGGCATTTATGGCGGGTGTCGACGGACCTCGTCACAGCGGCGATCCGGCGATCACTGCCATATTTAATGCGCGAGTATGGGGAGGCTTGGAGCGGACGCGATCGCTGGTCACGGTTAGAATCGTGAGTTGACACATTAACACAAGTAAGACTGCGTGCAAGAGCCTCGTTTAGAACAATATTCGGCCCGAAATCTGTCTCAAAGAAATCCCACGTATTGACCTACCAGTAGACGCCATGTTGAATACTTTCACGATATGCCGATTTTTTTGTTAACAAATAAAACGAAACTCCGTATAAGGCGTGGTGTGTGTACCGTGTGTCTTGGCTCTAAATTTGTGTCCCGAAGCGTATTTTTTGCGAGTTAACGATAAATCAAGCTTTGGAAACTTGATTGATATTTTATAGGTGGCAGTGCCAATGATGACGACCGCAGCGATCGCAGTGGACAGCGGACGTACTATCGGCTGAGCATGCTGGGGATTTGAGGCTCCGAGGTGAATGATTCGAATGAATGCCGGTTTTTGTGTGCAGTTGAACTTTGGTATGAGGTGCGTTTTCTCCCAAAACAACTCTGATACTAACGGTAATCTTTTTACGTTTTCTTGCCACGTTGCAACCGACAAGTCCTCGTGGTAAATGCTAATCGCAGGCTTCTAACGGTGTCGCAAGAACCCACTAAACTGTGATGGAAACCCAAACGCCCACGGAATCCGACTTAGATTCGGAGAGGGACTCCGCCCTACAGACATTCGAGGATTACGATCGTGTAATGTCCATCATTAATACCGTGATATCGTGTGACCTCAGCGAGAAAACGATGGAAATTCTGCTCCAAGAGTTTAAACGCCTGTTTGACAAGTACCTGGAGCAGCCTTACCTTTTGGATGGACACCTGGAACAAATCGTCAGGACCCTCATAGAACCCATCAGATCTGCAAGTTGTCCCGAAGCCGTACTGCAAAAGTGCCTGATATTTCTCCAAGTGCCCACGTCGGTCCGAGGATACAAAGCGGTGGTTCACCACCTTCCTCACGAGGTATGGCCTCCCTGTGCTTCTTGTAGGGTCGCCATCTCATACTGGCTAGCTACGACCTAGTGTATTCGTTTCTGGCAGTCACGATTTTCGGGTGTAAGTATTGCTGACATCAGACGTTCGAATTCTATTTTTCTTGCCATGGAACTGGCTTACTTTATTTTTGTTTTAATTTTACAATGGGGGTTGTCAGTTGAACTGATTAAATCCAACTATCGTTGGCGGCTCAATGAGTTCAGTTGAGAGCAGTCGTGTAACATTGTTTGCTCAACTTATTTTTTCGACCACGGCCGGCTCTATTCAGACTGATGTCCGTTCATCTGCCAGTGTGTTGACGTCACGGTTGACTTGCAATGTTTCGTTTATGTCTGTTTCACTAATGTATGCAATATTTTCTCGCAACTATTGACTCCTTAATCCTTACTATGAAAGCGTGGCTCCTTCTGTTGAACACCTTTAATAAATGTATTACAAACTTCCTCCTAGTGCTGTGCAGGGCGTTTTGTTATTGGACTAAGATGTTGACCATTAGGATCAGGGCACAAGTACTGCCAGGACCTTAACCTCTCAATCTGTTCCCCCTTGTGTAAACTTTAAGAGTGTCTCTTAAAGTAGCCGTGCTGCTTGATACCTCCCATTCTGCTTATTCATTCTGTCGAGCTTGTCAGGTTGGCTGTGGTCTCATAGTGGTACATCCCGAGAGGTGATCTTTCAGAACCCATTTCAAGCTTGTCTGAGCACCGCATGCAGGCTGTGCCTCAATATTTGCACCAATTTCTAAAGTCCCGCTTAGTGTGGCATATCTTCACACTGTGCCTTGCTCCTTGCTTCTCCTCCAGATATCCGACATCGAACCAGTTCTGCAGCTTCTTGAGCGAGTTACGCCCATCCAAACGGCCTGTCATCCAACGGTAAACATGCTTCTCCTCTGGCTGTCTGTTGTGGCAATAGTTCCTTTCCAACTGTCTCGCCTCGACTCTGGAGACGGCTTCAACAAATCCATTGCCGAAAGGTGAGCCTCAGTCTCATGCTCGTGAAATGTTGTCCCACAATGTCTTCTCTTATTGCTTCTTTGTTTAGGATACTGAGCATTGTCAAGGTGCACCTAAGCAGTGGAGGACACAAAACGGTGGCGCCGGCCCTCCTTGCTGCAAACTTCATAACTCGTCCAGATATTGTGGATGTTCACCTGGATGACTTTTTTGCCTGGATCCAGGAGGTAAAGCAGCCTTTGTTTGGATGGTTGAGTCCAATATATGAAAATGAAAGAAGAACATAGAAGGCAATACAGACATCTTTTATGTGCCTCTTTCGTTTTTGTATTCTGCCTTTGTTCGTTGCTCTTTGACGGTTAGCACATCAGAGGAAGCATCCCAGCTATAATCCATATTGTGAGCTTGCTATGACAAGTGGCTGGGGACTAACTTAAATTTCATTGATCAGAAGCAGGCGGCAAAATTGTGACAGTAACTTGATCTAGACGATATAAATTGTATGGACTACTACAAGCAAAACTTTAAAACTTTACTGTATTTATCCTTTGTTCACAAACAGAATAAACCCTTTTTTATTCTGTACAAACCACAAATGTGCAGCACGGGACGCGTGGGATAGCCAACCTATAAACAAAATTAGCAGAAATACCACATGAAAGAATTCATGACAAAACAAAGCGCTTTTACCACAGTCTCGGGTATTCTGCATCAAAAACAAAGCTATTCTCTGACAGAGTGATACCCATAAAACCGTTGTTGTGATGTAAAAATAATAATAAAGCATAATTTGATTGCACTAATTAAAACTCGCTCTTTTCGATTCCCCAATCTCATCCCGAGCCTGGTTGTCATACCACCTCACAATTGACATTGTTCCGAACCCACCTGCTTCCCAGGCTGTATGCAAACATGAAGAATCCATAGCAACAAGTTATTTGGATACGGTGCTGTTTACTGACACCAAGTCTTGAAAATGCTGGAATCGGACTATTGAGAAGATCTAAGAGCAGCTTTGTGTGTGGCATGCTCACTAAGTTTTTCTGACTGAGAGCCTCTGACACTCATCTGCAAGCACCAGGCACAACTTACTACTAAAAGAGGAGGAAAGGGAAAGCTCAGCCACAGTCGGGTACCGAAGCCAGAAAAGCAAACCAAAATCAATCTATGTGTTTGTTCATTAGAACACGTAAAAATAGAGGCTAGGGGTCTCTCAGTATACACTCGGGTAATATTAAACTGGTTCCCTCATACTACAATTTTTCCCAGATAATTTTACAATGCTTTAGGAAGGTATTCCTTGTCACTGTCATTCAATGGAATATTCTAGAGTACACTGCAATTCTTGTCATTGAAAGTCCTTAAATTTGTTTCTTAAATCTACTGGGTGATTCAAGGAGAGGCCAGGCTCTTTAAATCGACCGCGAAATTCGGTTTCGTAACCTATTGCGCTACGACCTTGTGCAGCGTTGCCCACAGATGGTGCATTTGTTTTGTAAAATTTACAAAGAGTTAATTTACCTGAGGAAAAAGTAAAGAAAGAAAAAGGCTTAGCTCCTATGGAAACTAGTGATGGGCCGAACTTTTGCCGAATCGAAAGTTGGTGCCGAATCTTGGGATTCGGCAAAGCCGAACTTTTGCCGAACTTTTCTAGAGATTCGGCAGATTCGTCAAAATACAGGGAGAGTTAGAAACGTCGGATGTGCAACATTTTGAGCGTGATAGTTCTGTGTTTAGTTTCATGCAGATGCAGGAAAATCGTGAAATAACGCTAATTGAAAAAGCAATTTTGTTTTGGCACACACTACTTCTGAGCCGGAAACAAAATTGTTATAATTACGAGGAGTGCTTTAAAAGTAATTGCCGGCCAATGTTTCAACTACCTCGTTGCATCACTGGAAATGTCAAATGAAAATCACGTCGTCCAGAATGTACCCATTTGTTACTTGCGCAGTGGACTGCGTAAATTAATGGTCGATCTCCTATTCTTGAGGCAGAAAATATTAAGGAGAATCTCACTCGCTCACAAACGCAGTTACCGTGGCCGTGTTCCACATCTTACCCAAATGGATCAGAGTTACTCTGGCGGATCGTATCACGTGACAGCACAGATTGAAAAACGCTGGACGCGGGTAGGTTTTAGAACGCCAAGGGTACAAAACCTTTACCCTTGAGCACGGTGCCCTGGAGTAAGATCAAGTAAATTTTGGAACACGGCCCGTGTTGCCTACTCACTCCACACCTCTCCGTAACCACTAATTTTACTACGGTGCACCACCGTGCACTGCACGACCGTAACCGCACGATTGCACGGCGTCCATTTGCAATCCATGGCTCCGTGGCCCCATCGCGTTCTCGCGCGTGCGCAAACATTTGCCGAACTTTTGCCGAATCTTGGCCGAACTTTCCTTTAAAAGTTTGGCATTTGCCAAACTTTGCCGAATCTGAAGTTCGGCAGATTCGGTCCATCACTAATGGAAACGCAGCGACGCCACCGGTCTTCAAACAACACAACGCCGTTTCGCACGAGAAGACAAGAGATGGCGCAACGAACGCTGCCAACGAACTAGCAATACTGGCGCCGAGAGCCGGCGTCTGTCTTTAGCAGACGACCTTTTCGACTCAAAAGCGGCGCGCGTTCCGCAGGCGGCGGCAGTCGCAGAACCAAAGACAGATGTGATAGTAAAGAGGAACTGCAAAGCAGACGACATCAGTACCCCGAAAAAAAAAAACAGTCAAAATAACCTGACAAACCGTTTTTTTAATCGATTATGTGTCCATTCAATATGTTTTATCAGTGAGGATGATAAAATAATGCATTGGCAACTCATATCAGAAAAGCTCGCGCCGCTTTTGAGTCAAAAAGATTGTCTTCTAAAGACGCCGACTCTCGGCGACGTATGCTCGTTCGTTGGCGGCAGTTGGCGTCGCGACCGCTTGCGCCATCTCTTGTCTCCCGTGCGAAACGGCACCGTGTTGTTTGAAGACCCGTGGCGTCGCTGCATTTCCATAGGAGCTAAGCCTTTTTCTTTCTTTACTTTTTCCTCGGGTAAGTTCGCTCTTTGTAAATTTGACAAAAACAAATGCACCATCTGTGGGCAACACTGCACAAAATCGTAGCGCGATAGGTTAGGAAACCGAATTTTGCGTTCAATTTAAAGAGCCTGGCGTCTCCTTGAATCACCCTGTATATTAGAATCCTGGTTAGCTTTTTTAAAGAAATTACATAATTTAGGAGCAGACAATACAATTTTCATTCCAGAAGGGTCTTTGATAAAGCATCTATTAGTATTCTTCCAGAAATTAAAATCTGATGTCTTTCACATGGCAATTTGTGACAATTTATGCTGTGTGAATTGCTGCAAAAGCAACTTGGTGGTATGGGATATGCATGTGGAGAGATCATTTACACTGTTCCTAGCAATTTCCCAGGTCGGGACCTTCAATAAACTGAAGGTAAGGTTGCAGAATGCCTGCATAAAGGAGCCTCCATAAAGGAGCATATTAGTATAATGAGCACGGAGATAGTTTTACAAAATAAATTACCATGTATCAAGTGAGAGTCCTCTGTTCATTGTACATGTTCTTGTTCTTCTGAGGCACCCTTATAATAGTACCACATTTTTAGAGGCAGCCTCATCTGCCAGTGCAGATGACAAAGTTTCTTCAATAAATTTTGTGTATAATTTGTTATGTTGGGGCTGGAAACAATTTGTTCACCCCAGTCTAAAACTTCATAACTTCAAACATGTCTCAGTTTGTTGCGGTTATGTTTAGTTCACTCTCCTGTGCATCACAGCTACTACTATCTGGTTTCATTAATTGTTAGGTTGCTTTCTGCTTCTGCAGACCATTGATCCTGCCAACGCACCAGAGGCTGCTGTTGTAAGCATGCTGGCCACTCTTGCCAGGGTTTTCAAACTAGCCAATCGTGACGTCCTCAGCAAGTATGCGAAAAGCCTGCTGACTCTGTTGTCGCATAAGTGCATCAAGGCAAACCCCAACATTGTTGTCAAGCTTTCCATGAAGCTTTTTCAGCGGATAGGTCAGTATCTTTTTCACGTAGGTAAGAAGGCAGGCGGCTGGTGTTTCACATTTGTAACACGTTGTATATTGTCCCCTTTTCGTCCCTTCGGTTTTCAAAATCTTTTTCACGTTTCTCCAAAGTATTGTTTTTATCGAAAGACCGCTCCAGTCGAAACCAAGCAACTTTTTGTTTCATTGAAGAAGGAAGAATTTTGCATGGGTACCTTGTCAAAACTTGCGCATGACACTTCAGCTCGATATTTGATAAAGAAAGGCAGCATAGAGACTGCTTCTTGAAAAGAGCAGAAGAAAAAGTGTAGAAAAAAACACAAGGATAAAGGCAGGCATAGGACAAAAAATAAACACAGGTACGTGCTGTCAAATTATAGTTCACACAGAAAGAATAAAACACTGAAATGGACGAAGGACAGACATTCACAGTCCTTTCAGCGAGCAACGACACATTTATATGATGCCCATCGCACTGCGAACATCACTTGGTGTACTGCCAAATGAGAAGGGTAATAAACACCATAAACCCTAATCCCCTTATTATTTAAAAACAGGGGAACTTTGAATGTTTTTCTTAATTCCTGCACTTCTGTTTGTCCAGAGACTAAGAATGGAACACCTAACTGCAGGAGTCTGCCTACAATTTTAGGGCCTGGGACAGGCTTCTGACAGTTCACGTGTCATGTAAGCTTTGATGGGAAAGGGAACCTTTACATCCCTTGGGCACACTTTCCTATAGTCGTCGTCAGGTTAAGGAGGTAGTAGAAGCCCCGCTCCTGTGTATACGTTAAACTCCGATAGCCCTTCGAACTACTTGGGCGTCTCGTGAGCAAGCATAGCCAAAGCACAGCACTGCCTTCTTAAAAACACAGGGTAAGCAAAAATATTTTTAAAAAAATCGATTTTAGTTTTTTGCCAATTTGAAAAGTTTCTTTCTTTCTGAACACTTTCCATTTTCACACTGTTTTGGAAAGTCATATTTCGGGCTGAAAAACAGCTTTTCCTAAAGGCAAGTAGCGGGTGACCATGCCCCCTTTTGAGATACGCTCCCTGCTTATCGATACATTTTCCAACAAAATTGATTCAACACCGGGTCCTAAAAGCATGGTTCAGAATGAGCTACATCTTAAAAATGATCTGGCAACTATTGCTTGGCTCTCTTTTAACGAAGACAGCCTAAGACTCTGCATGTGTTTTCCACGTGTGTACTTTGAAGCGCCTGTGTTTTTGAGTGACAAAATGGCGACATTGGATTCTGTTCTTTCATTCAATGGTGGTAGCGTAGCACGAGCCAATACGTTTAAGTTCTGTGGATTGAACCCTGAGTGGGACACCATTAAGTGGCTCAGAGAACTTTACCGCACTTGGATATACTTTGTGGACCGAGTTACACGACAGGTTATAAAGAAGCCCTGCAAGCAAGGCGATATGCCGAAAACCAAAGACATGACTAACGATAACTACCAAGCTGGCGTCTATTGAAGAAATGACTCTGAGGTTGTTGGTGCCAATAGAAATTTCTTATTTACCTGTTTTTTTAATTTAAACTCAATTATCTCAAAACTGTACATACTAGGTATCATTATTTCCTTAACCTAACATTATAAGGGGTTGATTTTTTAATCCTGCCACCTCCATAAGTGTTGAAAATGGCTAAACTAGAATTAAAAATATGCAACTAACAGTTTTTGTGTTACACATTTTTAATGCGCTAGTAAGCTAAAATTTCAGTGCTAGAAAAAAATATAAATGAAAAATGTATATTTCAGTTACTTTAAATATTTCTAGTCCAGTGGAAAAAACAAAATTTGGAACAAAATGATATACATATGACAGGAATACTCCTAATAGTTATCGAGAAAAATGTTCCTCAACATGGCCTGAAATGCGTGGGGGCCTAGGACTTATTAAAGGGGCACTAAAGTGATCTTTGGAATCTCGTTTCGTAATCATAACTCAATCTATGAATTTTAGACATCCCAAAAAACCCGAAATTGCATTAATGCGCGGCCAATTTGCGTATTAAAAAAGTGATCAAAGGTTGGGACAATTTACATTGTCGTAGAACGACAGATGGCACTACCGAACTTGGCCAAATATGGTAGAACAAAGGACGGCGCTTGTCGGCCAGTGGCGAGTGTTGGTTTCACGCGTGGGTTGGCTCACGAGTGGCTGACAAGCGCTGTCCGTCGTTCGACCATATTCGGCAAGGTTCGGTAGCGCCATCTCTCGTTCAGCACCAGCTGTATGTGTCGGGATCTTTGATCACTTTTTAAATATGAAAATCGGCCGCGCATTGATGTAATTTCAAGCTGCTTAAGGATGCTTAGAGCTTGTAGATTGAGTTATGACAATAAAACAAAGATCTCAAAAAGCACCGTAGTGTCCCTTTAAAGGAGATGCGGAAGCGAAATTTTAGTGCCCATTTCTTTGTGTAGACGTTGTCTCTTTTATGACACCAGGTAACAAATGCCAGTCTTTCGTCCGTAAACGCAAGAAAAGCAATTTTAAAATGTAGTTGGTAAAATGTTAGTATGGGGGCCTACTTTCGTTGGAATGTCTGACGTCACGGACCCCTTCGTAGCAGCGCCACGGCGCGGCAGTGTCCGATGGAGGTTTCCGGGAGAGAGTGGCACTGGGCACACCCTTCAGTTCTAGTACACCAAACCTTGGGTGTTCCCACTTGACGGGATGGTAGCGCATTCACGGTAAAGCTGGTGCCACCAAGTGACGACGATCGTAATTGCGGTACCCTGTACCGTATGTGGGTCCCTGACGTTGCAAGCGTGACGTCGCAAGCAAATATCCCAAGACGCATCGCGCCGCTTCGATGGTCGATTTCGAAGCACTTGCCAGAATGCGTCGGCTGGAACGAAAAATATGGCCATTCGCCGAAAATACTAGCTTGTGATTATCATTTAAGGATATTATGGATCATGTTTCACCCATTTGAAAGTGTTTCGGGGATATTTCAACTTTCGATTCTGTACCCGTTTAAAGCGGTGCTCTTGGTTTTTCTTTGTGATCCCGATTTGCCTGAAAAGTGACCAAACACACCAACAAACATCTCTGAACTAGTAACCCAAATATTAGGCCGAAATAATTTTTTTTTCCCGCAAAGTTGTTGATTTCTTTATTTTGGTCCTTACCATGTTTTTCAAAGTGAAAGTCCCTACTGGCAACAATGAAAAAGCGATGCCAGTGGCAGGAAGGGGTTCACACTTTGGGCAGTAGGATTTGTTCCCAACTTCCCAACTGATTTGAAGCAGTTTCATGGTGTCAAATCAATGCTTTGGAAGCTCGCTCGAGCACCTGGCCAGCAGCGCAGAACAAAAGCTCGACATACCGTAAAATACCGGGCTAGCGCCCACTCAAACTTTGGAGATAACCGCAGAAAAATGGGGGATGGGCGCTTGTCCGGTCATCAATTTTACATATAAATGTACTGTGCGTATTTTCTCAAATCTCACAAATTTGGTAATGGGCGCTTAATGTGGAATGGGCGGATGCGCGGTATTCTACGGTAGTCTGTTTTTAGACTGCCTGCTCGACCTGCAAGCTTGCCTGTCTGTGACGTCGCAGCACAAAAAAGCGCGTGGTATATTTGAACGTTGGTTTCGGCATGATTTTCAGTTATCGATTTCACAATAACTGTTCTGAATTTCGCGATGCTAAATAGCATACTGAAAAGGGTAAAGGCTGGGGATTCAGAAAGTATAGTTTAGTTGGGGTAGCTAAAACAATCGCTGGAGTACCCCTTTTCCAAAATCTCTACCTTTTCCAAAATTCCGTGCCAAGCATCTTGGGAACCCTTTGGCCACTAAGTTTCGGTTTCAATTGGCCAACTTCGCTTCACGACATCACGTCAAGACCAAACGAAGTGCTTGCATTTTGAAATGTGCAACTTTCCTTAAAATTATAATACTGCAGGCGTTGTCTACCGACACGGATGGAATGCTGTGGCACAATTATTCTGAGAAAACGCAGTAGCTCAGTAGCTCTGTTCTGCGGAATATGGGACGGTGCACATGCGTCCGCAGCTCCGTGACTCGGCATTTTTCTCATAAGGGATGAGCGTTTCTTTGTTTTTTTAATGGGCAGCGTGTGTGTCATGCAGGCCTGACTTATTTGCCTGCCAATCTGGCCCCCTGGAGGCATCTGAGGAGGGTGAAGCAGCTTGTGGATGGGCTCAATGCAGACGCCTCGAGGACAGAGCCTGCTTTTCCGTCCATGAAGGAGAACACCAACTTTGAGGTTCCTCCCATCATTGAAGAGGTTGTGGATAAACTCCTGGAAGGTCTGGTTGATGAGGGCCTTAATGTCAGGTATGCTTTACCTCTCCCAGTCGTTATTTTGTGGTGTGGGTTTGTCTTCACCACATCAAGCTATGCTATGTGCATTTGTTTGAAACTTTTACTTTGCAGTATTTGAGATGTGAGTTCATAAGAAGCAAATGCCAATGTAGGGACCAACAAGAACGTTCACTAAGAAAAAATGTCATATAGGGCCTGTTGTGTCCTCTTTCTTCATGCCTTCTCGACCACCTAGTACTCTAAAGCAACAAGAAAAATATTTAAATTGGAGTTCCCGTATTGAAAATATAAAGTGGCGCGATTGCTGTGCCACTTGTGCCAAACTGCGACAAAGTTCTTACCCTGCTACATCCTGCTACATTTCACTCAAATGTGAGGAATTCGGACCAACATTGCACCAGAAGTTAATTTCACTTTGTCAATAGTACTGAAATAGCTGAAGCACTGCCACACTGCTGGGTCATTACTTTAGGATTGTTTAAATTTTCAGAACCTTCAATTATGCTTTGAGTAACGAATTTGAAATCAGTTTTATTTCCGTATCGAACATCGAGGGTACTCGAAAGTACCGCAATTTTCCTACTGTTTGTAATCTGTTCAGGCAAGTTAGTTAGCTCTGTGGAATGTGCTTCTCACTCCATATTGGGCGGAGCAAAGAAGTGACATCTGCAGATTGGACATTGCAATTCTCCGTATCTTGCTTTGCCATGGTGTAGACATGTACAAACGGGAAAAGCACTCCTCCAGAGTGAGATAATGCGAAAAGGCCCATCAAATGCACCTATCCTTGCTCATATTTCCCTCTTTCCTCAATTGCATCACATTCTTGTGACTTTCCTGCACGATTGTTTCATCAGGTGGTCTGCCGCTAAAGGCATAGGCCGGATCGCAAGCAGATTGCCCAAGGAAATGGCTTCCGAGGTGGTCTCTTCCATCTTCAGCCAGTTCGAGGCACAGATAGAGAACACATCTTGGCACGGTGGATGTCTGGCTCTGGCTGAACTAGGTCTGTCCCCTTGATGTCCCTCTGACTTTGAGCACTTGTAGACCATTCGGAGTCTTATGATCAGTGTGTTCTGTTTCTCTTTGTAACCTGTTGTACAAAGGTAAAGAAAGATTATCTCATGTGGCACTCCTAGTCAATGTCAAGAGTGTACCATTGACACTTTTTTTTCCATCCTGGGGGGGGGGGGGTAGTCAACTGCGTTGCACGCCGCAGCTAGGAACATGCGGGTCAAAAGCTTGCACTGCAGAACCCAGGGATCCCGAGTTTTAACCCCCACCCCTGCCCGTTTCAATCTGGATGATCATTGTACAGGCGTGCGGTCGTGTATGACTACTGCGTGATGCGCAATAAAAAAAGACTCCAGGCTAGCAATAGTACTGCACTGGCTATATTTCTCCTAGCGTAAACCAGTATCGCCATACCTCAAAGGCAGACCGATCTCATGCTGAATAAACACGAGCGTCTAATTTCTTCGCTTTTTTTTCCCTTCCACCCCGCACAGGTCGTAGGGGCACCCTTCTTCCCGAACATTTGCCACAAGTGGTAGACGCCGTGGTGAAATCGTTGGTCTTTGATGAGCGGTGGGGAAAGTGTACCATTGGCTCGCCCACTCGAGACGCTGCATGCTACGTCACCTGGACTCTCGGCCGCTCTTACGATCCCTGCGACATTGCTCCTTTTGTGAGCAGCCTTGCTACTACTCTGATTTGCGTGGCCCTCTTTGACAGGTTGGTCGGCATGCTTTCTTTAATCATTGACTCATCAATGCAGACTCCTTGATTATTTTTAGAGGTGTGCGAATATCAGAATCTTTCTAGTTGAATCGAACGATACAGGTTACGAATCGAATCGAACGGTAAAGGTTACGAATCAAATCGAATCAAATATTTTCGAATACGAATAGTAGTTTCGAATAAGCGCATTTTTGAAAGCAAATATTTTCTATTTGATGTGAATGAAACAAAAATGCTCAATCAAAACACAACTGAAATTTTTTTTTTTTTTCAAACAACCATTTATGAAAATGTCAATTTTATTGCAATAAGAAAAATGTCACACATGTGACTGATAAAAAACGGATGAACTAAGAGACAAGTCAGTAAAACACTATTCAAGGAGTGAAGTTACGAAACGTAAATGAAAGTAAACAAGTGGAGGCGGCTCGGCAAGCCACAACGCAGTCGGAGATCGCGTCGCGGACGAATGCAACCACGTGAACGTAAACGAAAGTAAACAAACGGTGGCTGGTCGGCTAGCCACAATACAATGCCGAAGATCGCGTCGCGCAGCTGCACCGACTTTGTGTAATCTCTTTTTACGCGGGTGAATGCAACCACGGGAACGTAAACGGAAGTACACAAGCGGAGGCGGGTCGGCAAGCCACAGCAGAGTTGGAGATCGTGCAATTGCGCCGCGCGGCCGCACTGACTTTGCGCCATATCTTTCTGTGTGCAATAGTTCTACCGACAGAGGGCGCCACAAAGAAGCAGTAAATTAAGAATATGTTGTTTTTTTTTGGCAGAGGGAGCAAGTCTCACTTTTACCAGTGAGAACGGGTAGAAATGAATAACAAGGAATACTGGCAAACTGATGAACCGGAAAATCAAGCGGAAAATAACACGAGCCAGATATCGCAGCCGAAGTCAGTTGTAAATCCATATCCTAATCCATAGCACCTTGGCTACTGTAGTGGCTGTAGGAAGGACTGTAGTGAGTGTGGTCCATCACGTTTGTGCTCACGATACATGTGCCGTTGCAAATCGTAGTCCTTCACCGAATCTATCGCAGCGTTTGCGCCATGACCACTTCGCCAACTCCGCAATCCAGACATCATGGCAAGCAAAGGACAGATCGCGCTACCGTGGGCAAATCACTTCTCCAGTGCTTCATACAAAAAAAAAAAGGGCACTTAGGTTGGCTTTTTGGGTTTGCCAAGCTCGAAACCATACTGCGCAGTCCAAAAACAAAACAGGGAACTGGACCGCGAGTTGACACTAATCAGCGAGTTTTGTGTTATTCATAGTTTTCGAAGCATTAGAAGAACTCGAATACTTTGAACAGCAAAAGTGCGAAGCAAATTGAATCAAATTGCAAGCATTGTTTGTGAACTATTCGAAAGTTTTGAATATTCAGTACACCCCTAATTATTTTTTATATCTGAAGCGTCAGAAACATGCAAATAGAGGAGGGAAGGGCAGTGGTCAAGGTACCTTGTGCTCATCTATGTCTTCTCTGCACTTTCTGGCATTTGAAACCATGAACCAACGGCATGGCTTGCAGTCCTACTATGGAGACGTTTGCTTCTGATATGTCGTCACTGTCATGAGGTTCACAAGTTCAGTGGTATGACAAAGTATTTGGTTGAGTGGCTGAAGTTGTTTGTGAACTTTCTGTTATGAACATGGTTGATTGTGGCTAAGCAGCATTTTGTGCTTTATTTAGCGATTCCATATTTTAGAATTGCATGTGGAGGAGCCCTTCATCACTTTTTTTTAGAGTTGGTCAAGATACAGTTTAGCCTGGCAACATAGAGAATTCCATTATATAGTAGTAATTTGTGAAAGAATTCACGTGTAACTAAAAGCACAGGTGCATGAAGAACGCTGCAGTATACTAATTCATTTATTTATTCTCTACCGTAAAAAAGCTGCAAATGTGGAGCTGCAACTTTTCAATGACAATGAAACTGGGCAAGCCGTCAAAGGTTGTTCTAGCTCGAGGTTCTTTGGTCGTCAATCCAGATTTATTGTATGGATGCTTTGGCTGTGAAAACCTAGTCTGCCTGAATGATTATACTGACATCTCTGCTGTGCAAGAATTATGTTGGGCTGCACATTGTTGTTTTCTGTGACATTTGTAGGACTAACTAGAGGTGTTGGCCGCCGTTACTACAGTACATGTTGTGACAAGAGCATACTCCTTGTTTCCAGAGAACTGAACTGCCGTCGTGCGGCGGCGGCAGCGTTTCAAGAGTGTGTTGGGAGGCTGGGCACTTTTCCACACGGCATCTCCATCATAAGCATCGTCAGTTACTTTTCACTGAGTCGCATTCAGACATCCTACCTCTCTGTAAGGTATGACACTCTTGACTTGAAATGCCCCTGTTTCTATTTGAACACAAAACGAAGGAAAATTGTCTCTGACTGGCATTTTCCCAGAGGCTGTAAAAGTAACTGGGGCTATTCTTCTGTTTGGAAGATGTTTTCTTAAAAGTTAGAAGTCTGCAGGTATATGTGTGCCTTTTTGTGGAGTTTTTTGTTTTGTTTTTGTTTTCTCGTGATAATTTTAACCCAAGACTGGCGCCAAAGGAGGAAATATTTTACAGTGGAAGAGAAAATAACAGGGACAGACAGCGTCTCTACCTTCTCGTCCACTGTAAAACAGTTTCCTCCTTCTGCCCATTCTTGTGTTAAAATCATTATGGTAAACTTCCACCAGCTGGCCTGTGCACTGACCGTAATTTTCATTTTGTTTAGTTTTTGTTTTACAAAATTGAAAAAAGTAGCCAAAAACATATGTTACTGAATAAGTTTGTTGCATAGCTCAGTTGCCAAAATGAAACTTGCGTGATTTATGATGCAATTTTGCATACCAATAGCACAGATAGCCTCGTAAGTCTAAGCTCCCCACACATTGCATGCAACATGTGGTTTACACACCTCTGCAATGCATCTAGTCTGCTGGGCAACCACAAAAACCTGCCATATTAGTCAACTTCAAATAGGAGTATTCAAATGCCACCATTAATTCAAGAATTGAACTGAATACAACATTTTTGCAGCTAATGTGATGATAGTTGGGATATTGGCACTTGCTAATTTTAAGGCAACATTCTTGAGTTCTCGCACCTCCAAATTTGCCGTGCCTATCACTTTGCCAAAAAGCATGACATGTTCATGCCTGTGTGTCACGAAGGAGGCTTTCGACGGCTGTGCATGCAGACTTCAACACCCCAGATTTGCACGCAACGAGACCGTTACAAGATTAAATGTTTGTTCTTTGCACAAGTGCTATACCTGTAATACAGGCAGTGTGTAACTCTTTTGTAACGATGGTTTTATTTTTTTGTTTTGCTTCTTTTTCACGTGCAGCTTACAGGTAGCTGATTTTCCAGAGTACACCCAACATCTTATTTTGCACCTGATCAACGAAAAGGTCGGGCATTGGGATCGGAACATAAGGTTGCTCTGCTCCCAAGCACTGTTCAAGTTGACCGCCAAGGACCCTCACTTCATGATCGACACGTGTGTGCCTAAGCTGTTGGTTGCAATGAGCGACCACGATGGGAGCGTGAAGCACGGAACTGTCCTCTCCCTGGCCGAGGTTGTTCACGCTCTGTCCATCTGGGCTCGTGAGCGGGAAAAGGACATTGAAGACGTCTTGGGCAAGTGTCTTCTTTTTTGTGTATGTGGTTGTTTGTTGCATTGTTGTCATAACCAGTTGGTCGTCCAAGTTACAGCTTCCTAAGAGAATGCTAAATTCATATTCGAGCAATACTAGTATCACTGGGCCTTCTTCTTAAACACTAGAAACAGCCCTATTTTCTCAGACTCAAAACTTTGCAAGTGAATATTTTGCAGGCACAAAGTTTTTCGATTGGGAGTGGTATGCCGTGTATCTTTCATTTGGCAGTGACATATCTGCATGATACATTTTACAGCAAAGTTGTTATGTGCTAGGATATGGAAAAAAATGCATCCATGGATGTTAAGAGAAAACTCTTGTTTAAATGGCGCTCCTTCGTTCCGATTGGTCGTGGCAAGTATAAATAAAAAGAGGGGGCAACCCGCATGAGTCAGCGTTCCTTGGCATTATTAGAGAGTGAGGTCCTGATCCCTTGTTATCATCTACGGTCACCAACTTATCTCAGCTAAGAGTGCGCTGCTGTGACGAGGCTGAGGGCAGAATGCACCAATCTAACCTTGTTTTCTTTCGCTTCCGGGATGCTGATAAAGAAACTTGGGCTGAATCGAAAAAAACTGTTTTCGAGGTGTGCCTCGAAAAATTGGGTTTAGCACTTGCCCATAAGTGACCATACGGCAATGATCACTTTAGTCACTAAGAATTAAATAACGACAATTAAACTATGAAGTTCTGTACATGTCTTCATTGCAATCATATGTAAATCATATGGATGTCATATAGTTGTTGTAAAGTTGTCGTAAAGATAACAGCTTTGCTGGTCCTCCATCTTCACGTGAAGTGGATGGGCTCTACAATTTTTTTACAGTGCTTACAATGTTGTGAAATTTGATAAAATCATGTTGTTTACAGTAGTACACATTTCCCCTTTATCATATATAGTGGGTCATGTTCATTGCTAAGCAAGAAGGATAAACAAAGAGAGACCAAAAAATTATACGGGTCATGATTTTTAACTTGGGTAAAGTAAGTTATGAATCGTACGTCAGTGGCCATATGTCTTGGACAAGTGTCTGAGCATTCAATTTTGGGGAGAAAAATGTATAACTTTACAAATTAGCCACTGAGAACAATAGTGTACAGTTTTGGAAATATCTTAGGTTGTACGGTAATAATGTGTGCCAACAAAAAATTATAATGTAGCAAAATAATAATAACATGGTTTTTTGGATTGATCAACATTTTAGTGTGCTTTATTCCTACTAAAAGCCCAACTAGCATGACTAAGCTCCTGAAAACGAGTGCTAATGCACTGGCAGTGTCATCATGCATTGTCAGTTTAATAATAATAATATTAATAGTGATTTTATTTATGAAAATTGAAGCAAACACTTCTGGCCAACAAAAGCAAAGACTGCTTGTCTGATGGACCAAGCAAAGCTAGGAAACACCATAACATACTCAATAATTAGTCTTTTAATACAAACCAAGTCTTTTCACCAGTGAATAAAACAAAACATATCCAACAAAAGTGCTAGATTGCCAAATACAATGTGAATGAGGCAAAGTACTTCAACACTGCTATACCGTTAGGCTGTGTTATCTCCAGCACACCCTAGAAACAATTCTGTGTTTCTTTTTGTTCCCCTAGGATATCATCCATTTCTTTTTATGTGCAAACATTGTTCAAAAATGACATCAGCAGAATTGAATTGGAGTTCTAAAATGGTGTTCACTTATAATCTCTTAGGGAAATGTTGTGTTAGGCACAGCTCAGGAGTGCTTTGGTGGTAAATGTCTGTGCTGGCAGTCACACTTTCCGAAATATTAGTAGTACATTTTCTCACTGTTTTCTTTGCGTCTGCTACACTGTTTAGGGCCAGAGTCGGTGCTCAGACTTGCGGAGCTTCCCGCGACTCTTGAAAAAGACCGTGCTTTCCTGGGCATTGGAAATGCGAGCAGAGGAGCAACCTGCTTTCTTATTGAGAAACTTGCTCGTGCACACTTGCGTGCTCACAGTGCACAGTCTGTGTTGGGTGAGCGATGACCTTCCATTTATTCATCTGGCACCTGTTGTTTGCCAGTTTCTGTTTGCTGACTTTCACATTTGAAAAGAACTGGCTAACCCATGAAATGGTAAAGGCAGAACCTTTAACGCTCGTTGCAAGAGCCCAAAGTGTTACCGAAAGTAGAAAGCTCGTGCCGGAGGCACATTTCTTTACTTGTATCTGACTATAGTAGATATATGTATATCTCTTTTTCAACAAGTAATATGGTTACTATGGCAGGATGCCTCTGTTATTTTAGTGCCCATAAATCTTATGCTCACGTAACTGCTGAGATAATTGCCATCTCCTCACTGTTTTATAGAAGTGTTTTTATTGTTTCCTCTGAAATAGCTTCCTTTTTTTCTTTCCCTTATAGAAAGTTGGCAGTCTATCATCGAAGCATGCCTGCGCTGGGATGACAAGACCTTGAGATGCCAGGCGTGCTCATCCTTGTCGGTGTTCATGGAGGAATATTACGGGGGAGACGAAGGGGCGTGCGAAAGGATAGTCGGAACCTACATCGAGAACCTCCGGTCCCCAACAGAGGGAGTACGATCTAACTTTGCTCAAGCGCTTGGTACGTTCACTTCATCTTTCATTGGCAGACTAGGATCACTTGGTTAATCTCGCTGGTCTGCCCTCCTAAACGTTTAGGTGTCAGTATCCTTGCACATTACCGCAAAGTTCCAAAATAGCCCCTACCGAAAACGAAGAGATAAATGGCAAAAAATAAGGGGTAAGTGATGTTTCAAGATGCGACAGCAAATTTTTATAAAACTCGAAGGAAGTCCACTGCATCATCTGCAACAAGCCGTTTTCGTACAGTGGAAGCGTAAGTTTGCTTCAGTATCGCCTACGAGCGAAGCACCCATGTACGCCGCTGCAGCAAGGACCATCCTCCAAAACACATACAACAATTAACGCCTTCTCATCAAGGCCCATTTCTCTGAAAAAAGAAGAAAGCATCGCCCAAGCCCTGACTTCTTGTCTTCCTGTCGGAGAATGTAGACAAACTTCTCTGTCTTTGGAGCTGGAGCAAAAATATGTCTTTGAATCGTTGAACTATATGTATCCTCAATTCTAAATGTCTTTTGCAGGGAGTAACAGGGAGTAAAATAAGTCTTCAAAGGCAAGACGAGTTGTTGCATTCTTTTTAATATATTCTGTATAAAAATCAACGCAATCGATTAATCAATCAGTTAATTAATCGATTAAAGGGTGGCGATTAATCAGGTTAAAATTTTTAATCGACGCCAAGCCCTAGTGTGGGGTCCAGACTTCAACAAAATACATGAAACGAGAGCTGATACCACAAATCGCGGACACAGCACATGCGCGCTTTAAACTTCAAAGTGCGATGGACTCGCGAGAATGTGCTACAGACTCGGACGTCATGGGAACCGATATCGCGCACGCAGATTGCAGACAAAAGTGTGGGAACTTGCTGCGAATTTTCATGTCACGAGAATGAATACCGCAGATTGCAACCGCAGCAGATTTGCGTGTCACGGCGCGATAAACACAAGGGGACCTGTGGCAAATAAGCTTGTCTCACGTGCAGATACCGCAGATCGCGCGGTTCATGTGATTCCCATCGGATATCGCGTGATCGATATCCGGTTGCAATGGGGGGTGACGATGTTTCGGAATTTTTCTATTATGGATATCCAGCCCCCCAAAAAAGGGGATGAGCAATGCTATTGCGTTTCATTATTTTTACGTACCCCCAGGGTTCGGTATCGAAGAGCAAAATGGCTATACTCAAAGTTGAAACTTAAAGCATGCATACAAAAAAAAAAAAAGAATGACCGGCAGAAAATAAAAAAAAAGGTTAACGATCAACATTAACCATAAAAAGTGGAAACAAGAATGCAAAAGAGAAGAGATGGTTCATAGTATAGCCACCGATACGTCGAGTTGGTCAGTTTTCTAGTGCACTGCAGATTAAAATTAACTGAAAGTTAATTGTGGCAGCGGAAGACGGGAGGCAGTTCCAGTCATACGGACGAAACAAATGAAAACAAAGGCATTAACATATGGCGAGGTTATGTCTACTTTCTGAGGGTAAATTTAAGCCTGTCGGCACACCCGAGGCAGGTTCAGGTATTGCGCCATAGTTGCAATGCTCCATGTGAACAACCGAGCAATGTTGGTGCACACGTCCCTTTTAGGTTATGGTTCTATTAACTTCCCTGCCGGGCATCATCGAGAACAGGGCATCGATGCTTCTCGTCTATCGGAGGTTGCGAGAGCTTTCTGACCTTTTTGATGGAAAGCGTCGACAGAGGACGAGTTTGGCAATCCCACGATACGATTGTCTTACGAGCAGGAACTGCCGAGCGGGCAAACGCCTTACATGCCTCCTTGTTCTCTCGATTTCTTTGCCAGGAGCGCTGCCCAGCTTCATGCACAGGGCCTACCAGGTGCCCATTCTGGAGGGCCTGTGCCTCTGCGCCACGTCGGAAGGCTACGAGCACGTGGAATCTCGTAAAGAAGCTGTCCTCGCCCTCTCGAGGGTTTACATCTCGATGGGGGCTGGAGGCGCCGCTGGAGTGCCCGACCTGGGCCGCCTTGTGGCTATTCTCCTCCAGAACATGGAGGACTACAGCCAGAGCCCCATGAAAGGAGATCTCGGTGCTCTTGTGCGGAAGGCCTGCATGACTGCTTTCAAGGTGAAGCGGGAATGGAGTGGCCCTCGAGGGGAGTGTATTCAAGGCCATGCTAAGCCTCATTTGCCAGTTGTTTCTTTTCGGTTGGAGTGCACAGGTTGCTTATTAGAGGAATAACAACCAAATTGAACGGCATAAAAAAAGGAGGAACTAACTGCGGAATTTGGGAAACATACTCAATGATTTCCCTAACAGAACTTTTAGTTTTTTATTAGTTGATTTAATGCAGTGACTTAATGTGACTTTACACAATGCAGACAACAGAGATGTTAAAGCTTTGACTGTGTCAGCGATTCCAACAAATTGCATCAATTGTAAACCTTGCATTCTTATACAGCTCTACCTTTTTTATGTTTTCGCAATGCACATGTTCTGCACACAATGAGAAAGTTTTCAAGTTTCAGCACCATCCCTGCCCATTTCAGTCTGGATGGGCATCGTTCTAGTATGCAATCGTGTGATCTATACCGCATGGCACACATTAAAAATTAGCAGTTGTACTGCGCTGGCCAAACAGCTCTTCTATAGCAGGGACACTAGACGCCATTTTAATCCGTGCTAACCTCTCACTGCCTAAACTTCCTTGCAGCTAATACGACTTAACGGGCACCTCATTTTGTTGCCACCGCACATGTGCATCAGCGATTGCACATTTGAAACTTCCCAGCTAAACGCGAAACTATGCACACCCCGTGAGGTGCTGCTTTCTGTAATAGATTTGGGAACTAGTTGTTTTCTTTGCACTGTGTTTCGCTTTGCTGGGGCTATTTATAGTAACACAAATTGACACCTTGTGCAAGTGATACGCTCAAGGTGGTCTTCGAGGTGGCCGCTCGCTTGAGGTGGCACCTTCGAGGTGGCCGCTTCATGGCGCCTTGTCTGCTCCAGCTGTAGCGGCAAGTGAAACCACGGCTCTTCTGATTCTCACTTCCAACACTTGTTGGAATTAAATGCAGAAAATGAGGGCTCATCATCCAATGAAGCAGCTCTGTAAAGTAATTCTGGTTCAAAGTCTCAGGCCGCTGATATGTGGTAGAAGCATACTGGAAGCTGATGCAACAAATTTAAACCGAATGGAAGGAACTAGTTAACTTTTTGCCTTCAATATTTCCATTAATTCCTTTTCAATTTGGACAGCTTGCAAGCACTGTACTAAGTGCTCTGGTTGGAGAATTAAAACGAGAGATTGGCATTGACTTATTTTTGTACTAGTACCCCCTTGGAAAATCAAAACCCAACCATTAAAAACACTTGTTCTGAAAAAAAGAAAAAAAGGCTTTGAAAGGGTTAAGAGGTAGCAGGCCAAAAAGAAACTTGTTCAGTGCCACAAGCTTTTGTGCTCTGGTGTAGCAGCGTTATTTATAAACTGCACTTGTCCCATTAAATGCCTAGGACACTTACCTTACCGAGGATATTTGTCTGTTGAAGGACGTTGTCTGCTACTTCGCATCAGTGGCTCCTGAAATACTCCCGGAAAACTTTGTGGCTGAAATGATGCGTGCTATAGCACAACAGTGTGTGGAGCCTGTGGATACCCTTCGTGGCCATGCAACAGAGACATTTACATCCATCCTATACAGGTGAGGCATTCACATAAAGGAAGTGCTGCCACTTTCTTAAAGGGGCTGTGCAACAATTTTAACGTTGAAAAAATCTGCATCTTGTACTTTTGACATTGTTTATCTTGTCACAAAAGACAGAAAGCACATCTCCTTCCTTCAGAACATTGGATTCCGCTGCATAATCGCGAGGCAAACATTTTAGTACAGTAAACTTTCGTTAATTCGACCTCGACGGGACCTTGAATTATGATCGAATTATCCGAATAATCGAATTTAAAAAAAGACAGAAAAACGGTTAAAATTAAACTTCCTTTTATTGTCCAAAGTACTAACGGATGGTCTGCTGCCGTCTGCGCTTAAAACGCGTGTCCGTGTCCAAAAGCAGGCTTCGGCGAGCCGCGTAACCAAGGGTCAAATCCCCAAAACTTCGCGCACTACCAAAAAAAAGAAAAAAAGAAAGAAAAAGTAAGTTTTACGAGCTGACTTTGGCGCCAAGCCAAAGTCGAGGGCCGACAAAAAAAATAACAAAAAAAAGAAAGGAAAAGAGAATTTGCGTTTTCCGACGCGCATCTGGACCGCACACGATGCTACAGACAAGCGCTTTGAGTGCGCTCGCTGAGAAAGTTTCGAGCCGACTTTAGCGCCAAACAGCCAAATTGTCGGAAAAAAAAAAAAGGAAAAGATAATTTACGTTTTTCGGTGCGCACACGATGCTGCAGAAAAAAAACGCTTCAAGAGAGCCCGCACTGGTTCGTGCGCGCCCGACCACGTGCTGTGTTTTCCCCGCTACTCCACGCTAGATTCGTTGCGCTGGCTCGTGTCATTTGCTACCGTCCATCTCAACGGCGTAGAGGAGCAGGCGCTTATTTGCGCACGTTCGGCCTTGCAGCAAAGGGCCCGTGTTTCGCAGTACGTTGGTGGTTTTTCTGCCGTGGTGCGTGCAATGTGAGCCGGCGCGCATTCGCTGGGGACGAATTATCCGATGCGAGGTCTTCCTGAGTTCGAACTATCGAACTTTTCCTCCCATAGAAATGTATGGGCGCTTGCCGGGACTTTTGAACACGATCGAAGTAAACGAAAAGTCGAATTAACCGAGGTCGAACTTACGAAAGTTTACTGTATTTCCCGATCTACAGCCGCGACGGCAGTTATGAGAACCATGCAACGTGATGTCAAAGGGGGACTTGTAAAAAAATAGCAAGTTGGGCTACTACCTGCTCAATGAAAAGTAACTTTTCTATAAATCTTGTCGTTCCAACATAAATATAAATGCATTAAAAACCTGGTATCATCAACAAAATAGTTATTATACGGAGTTTCATTGGCGCCATCTATCCGATATCAACAAAACCATCAGCTCTATCTGCTACTGCGAGGAGCCGCCAGAAGCCGGACGGCCAGATGCCGCAAGCATGTGGTCACGTGGTTGCAAGCGGGCGAGTTCTCGCTGCTCACTGATGGCGCTTGAGAAGAGCTTCACCAGAACCCACGCGTCCCCCTTTCACACCACAGCGCACGTGACTCTGAAGAAGGTGAAGGAATTGAAAGGTGCCAGAAATCTCAATCTTTGTCGTTTTTTTTTAAATAAATACTAAATAGTGCAGGCAAAAGCGTTTTTTTTTCTTTTTTTAGAAGGGGTGAGACACCAACTTCCACAATTATTCAAACAAAGCACTGAAAATGTTGCACAGCTCCTTCAAACGGTATTGCCGCTGCTCTTGACGTACCGCCGATCGTCAGCTTTCTATGAATGTGAGATTTTGGTACATCGCAAAACTTGTTGGTGCAACGAAATCAACTCAAATTTTAACGAAAGATACAGTTTGCTGGGTCAGACCTCATAGTTTTAAAGCTAATTTGAGGCAAGAAAATTGGGGAAAACCTCATCTTTTGCTTTAGGGGTGCGTTGGCTTTCGTTGAGTAGAAGTTGATAAGAATGCGCCAAATATGCGGCATCATGTAGCAGCTACCGCTTCGGATTGCTTTGCAGACAAACCTGGAAAGGCAGTAACCGAGGCGAGTTAAGCGCCGTTCACACACTTGCAACTGAGTAGGACAGAGAGAGACAAGACGGGTTTTTAAGCCTCTTGCGACGGCGAAGGACCTGCTCCGCAGCAGCGCATCTGGTCCTACATCGTTGTAAGAGGCTTAATAACCGGTCTTGTCTCACGCGGTGGTGCTCGTATGCAAGTGTGGGAATGATCCTTTATGTGACGTTAGCGCGATGCGCACCTTGGTAGCAGACTTATTGCGCGTCATGGAGAAACTGCCAGTAATGACGCTGTCAGATGAGCTTCTAGCGCATTCTTGGCTTGTATCCGGTTGTAGAACGACAAGGTCGAATTTCTCCACGTTGTCCTTGAAGTGACATACCTCTCCCTTGCATAAGCAGAAGAGCAAGCTGCTGGTACAGAAGCCTCGTGTGTGACCAATCCAGTTAATCTGATTTTGCAGCAAACCAGACGTGCCTCACATTCCTCATCGCGACGAGGCACGCGAGATGCTTCCGGAAGACATTGGGCAGCGGGCAAGCCTCCTCCATGCTGGCCACACATTCCCCTACTGGAGCCAGTTCCTCTCCCTGAGGGCTTATCGAGAGCCTCTCTTGAGGGGATTTCTGGTCAGCACAGGCAGCATGTCTGAGGCGCCCGTAAGTACTGTTTTATTTTTTCTCACCATTCAACGCTTATAATTTTGCATTGAGTAATGTAACTCACTAGAGCACAATATTTCTGAAAACATTAAAGGGGTCATGAAACGCTTTTCCAACTTTTTCCTGTTTAGCTTTCCTCCTCAACTCATAAATCGCGCATTCAACCAAACAGTTGAAGAAGACGAAAGAGGGGAGGCCCCTCTTGCTCGGAATCTGGTTTGTGTACCCGGACAGAGCCATTGTCCCCCTAGAAGATTAGCCCGTCCCTCAAAATTCAGACAAAAGTTGCTTTCCCCAACCCGTTCACCCCGAAGCTGACAGTGCTGTGGAGGCTACGTGCTCGTTGGGCCAGCCACACTTCCACATGATCACGCTCCTTCGCGCATACCCACGCACAGAGAACGAGGTCAGGTGATGAAAGGGAGGCGGCTGATTGGTCCGGCGAGCGCGTAGCTTTCACCAGAATGTCAGCTTAGGTGTGAGGGGACTAAGTGAGGTCCGGTTTCGTGTGACGTCAGTTTGGACCCGGTGACGCGCTTTCGGGACCGCGGATGTATCACAGTGAAAAGGCAGAGAGCTTACGAAGGGGAGGAGGTACGAAATAGTCCGCTGTGTTTTCAAATTTTCACACTGAAAGTCGGGCTTTTGACTTTCTACCTTTTTCTTTTGGCCCACCGAACGATGTGCTTTTAGTAAAATCCCATTCTAAAATGATTCATCCAAACCCAAAATTCGCTTCAGGGCCCTTTAATGATTTGGGAGGGCCCTTGTACCTTAGGAATGGCACACGTTGACAACTCACTAATTGTACAAAGAATGCCTCTGCCTGGGGAAAATGGTGAAACAGCTCCCAGAGTTTATGTACAGTTAAAGGACACATGCAAAGAAAAAAATCAGCAGAACCCATCCTTTGGGAATGATTATCTACGTTAATGCGAATAGCATCAAACGGTGCGGAGTTATGCGCGTTCGTCAGGTGGCCGGCACACTCTAGATACGCCAGCCCACTCTTGAGGCGATTCTAAATTTGTTGACACTTTCACAGCCCTGCGCACGATCTCCGCAGCCCAGCACGTGCGTTTGTGTCACTTAGGAAGGCGAGCAAAGCACGCGCCATACGCACAAACACTCAAAATGGTACCGACCAGACTTTCTGGCGTCTCAGCTAGTCTCAACCAACGGTACTCTAAACGGTTGTTTATATCTTTACCATAGGACGCGCTTTACAGCGCTGTCACAGCTACCGGTGCGCGCGCGTTCCATGCACGAGGGCTCATTCCGCTCTCGTGAGGCTGAGCACGGCCGCTAGCTCACCCTCTCCCCACCGGTAGCTGTGACAGCGCTGTAAAGCCCGTCCTATGGTAAAGATATAAACAACCGTTTAGAGTGCGTTGAATGACTGCCTTCATAGCTCTGTGGTTAGCGCGTCTGCCTGCTGATCAAAGGGTCAACGGTTCGAATCCCAGCCGGCGCCGGTCTTTTTATTTATTTATCGACCCGCGGCGTAAGAGGTTAGATAGCCAGATAGATAGATACATAGACGAAAAGTGCGTGAAGTAGCCAAAGAATGCTTATTCGCATTAAAAGCTTTTTTTAAACAGCCTGGTTGGGAAAAGGAAGTCATAAAACGAATTTACAACGAAAAATAAATTTTTTTTTAGCTATATTGACGGCGCTGTGCGAATTTATAGTTGGCGGCCACGGGCGCCGCGGAAAAGTGGCCCATATTTATCGCGTGACTGGCCCCTATTTGTCACGTAGTACTTGCGCTCTTTCGGAAGCTTCCTATTGTCTCGAAAACTTGCTTATTCATCTTCGTTTGAAGTGCAACAAAAAACAAAGATTAATAAGCAACTTTAAAGCCCAAATGAAGCTTTGAAAAGCGCAAGCAGACGTTATAGACCTGTGCGCCGGTCAGATGACGGCGGCGGCGCCCGAAGCAGACGAACTTGTGCGGTGGCGGCGACGGCGCCGTGGAGAAACGCGCAAAACGCTCAACGTGCGGCGACGGCGACGCACAGGTCTACCACGTGACCAGCGGTGGCTCCCACGGGCGCCAACTACAAATTCGTTTTGCGCCGTAAATATCGCTCTAAAAATTTTCTTTCTTCTTTGTAAATTCGTTTTATAACATACTTTTTCCATCTAGGCTATTTAAAAAAATGTTTTTTCTTTGCATGTGTTTTTTAAATTAAACATAGACTATTGTATTTACTTGCATAATGAACGCACCTCCCCAAAACGGGCATCAATATTTGGACTTTTTTCTTTTTCTCACGTAATGAACACACCTTTAATGTTCGGCTCCGCGAATCTTGAAGCCAATTTTCTTTGCCGCCAAGCGGCCAGGCCAAGTCAAGCCAAGCCAAGTCACTCTCGTAATGGCTGCAATGGACCTTTTTCACATAGCGATCGGCACCAGGCGGTGGCTGCACGAACTAAAAATCGAGGAAGGGACCCACCTGCGGCTACCAATCGATAATGGGAGCTACGCTACCAGTTTCTTACGTTCTCTGAGCAAGCGGAGGCGTGCCTAACGCGACTTTTGAGTGGGGCATCCGTGGCGTCCACTTAGACGTCGTGTTATTCTTTCCGTC
Organism: Ixodes ricinus; assembly: GCA_037355805.1. Lineage (NCBI taxonomy): Eukaryota > Metazoa > Arthropoda > Arachnida > Ixodida > Ixodidae > Ixodes > Ixodes ricinus. The sequence goes on along the minus strand of JAZHYW010044419.1, from coordinate 56,392 downwards.
CGCTCTCTTTTTTGCGTAACACAATTATATGTATGCTGCAATTACGTTTTCTACTCGCTGATCCACAGCCTCCTTCCGAATTTCCTCGATTTTTCGTGCAGACTTCCGCCGCTCGGCATCGGGCGCTCGCGCGTGCGCAGAACGCTTCTCGGAAAAGGTCCATTGCGGGGTTGCGGAAGCGATCAACCGTGAAACCGAGCGGCGCGCACGCCTAGCGGAGATGGGGTCTAGGAATTGCCCAGCCACGGACGTGCTTCGTCCATTGGATGCATTGATGTCAACGAACACGCCGTCGACTGTAATCCGCTTTTGGACAGTGATATCATGAAAGTGGTTAGGCCTAAGAACGGTCGTGTCACTCTCCGTGCCGAGCGAGCTTCGTAGGGCGCTTTTTCTTCGGCAAAGGCACGCCAAAAGCGCCTAAAAGCGGTTAGCAATTTATAGAGCATGGCTTCTATGGGTGTGCCTCTGTCAGTGGAGACGTTCCACAGTACCCTGCTATGCCATGCGTTTTGCCACCTAAAATGACACTCTGGTGAATAAGTTTACCCTGCGTGATGAATGCACCCCCAAATATGTGTCAATTTTTCGTAAAAAAAGTGTGTTCATTATGCGGGTAAATACTGTAGAGAACTTAGACTTATTCAGAGTTGGCAGGTTCGTAAATAGTTAATTGAGAATGTAACTTTACGAGACAGATCACGAAATAAACAATACTTTCAAACATATCCGTTTCACAGTGTGGGCCTTTGTTAAAAGTGCCCATTTAGTGAAGTAAACTCTATCCCAGGCCCATTTCTTCATTGTTTCAGGATGTTTGTTTTACCACTACGAGGAATTACTGTTTAATTAATAAAATTACACTGCTCGGCAAAGTATAAATGACCCAAAAGTCCCAATCTATAGTTTAAAAATTTTGACTGAATCCAATAGCTCATCAGTTGGACCTAGGTAGAACTGTTGAAAAAGCACTTGGCACTACTTATTTTCTGCAGATGGTATGACATCATTAGAATGAACCTGTTTCTTTGTGTTCAGACCAACGTTATTAGATTACCTCAGTTACGGAACTACTCATAGACGCTGCATGCAGCGAGCAGTACCCCCCTTCACCCACCACGACTCGCCTGCCGTCGCTCGACGCGCCGGACGGCTGCTTTGGTAACTGCAGTGTATTCTATGAGATACATACGTTTCGAAGCACGGCGTATAGATGGCGTTTGAGCTCTGCTCTATGGGACGCACAATTATGATAACAAAAATCTAGATGGCACTTCGAACGATGGCAGGCAAATTGAAGTGAGTGAGGGGGGGTACCCCCTACCACGGGAGTTCCATAACTCAGGTAATCTATAGTAATGTTGGTTCAGATGCTGCAATTTTCGCTGTGAGGCTATCTGTAGCATTATTTATTTATTTACTGTCGAGACCGGTTATAACGAAGTGAACGGCAATCGGAAATCACTTCGCTGTATCCGCTTCTCCGTTATATCTAAACTCCATAAAAGTAAATCGGAAAAAAAAAAAAAAAAAGATAAGACGGGTTGTTGCGGGCACATGTTTATTGTGCCTGCAGAAAGCGGTTAAGGCTTTTCTGCTCGCGCTCTCTGCTAAATTGGAGCCACTTTTCGCCAACTGTGGGAAGCTGCGATCGAAAGAAGTGTCTGGGACTACGTACGGGGTGTGTTGACCGCTGTAATGACCGCCGCGGAGGACGGCATTCTTTACGTCTATGCGCACTTCGTCGAGGATGGTAACAAGCTTTTGTTTTAAGGAGATTGCCTCCATCTTTCCTGTCAAGGTGCCGGCGGTGCTGGGACTCGCCATCGTTGAATGGCAATGATTTGCCATATCAGTGCTTGATCGAGGCTAGACTTTCGAGGAGAGAGCGACCACACCGACTACCGACACAAAACACAAAACAAACAAAGAAGTGCGCAGGGCACCGAGTTTGCGCTCAAGGGCTCCAGTTTCTGTTTCGTCTGTATGAAGAGCCTGGCAACAGCTCGATCGGAGTCACATGCTTTGTGGGCCGCATTTGCAAAACGAGCTGCAGCCTGCAAAGAGTCGAAAGCGTTCACCGTCTGCAAATATGTCCGCCTCTCCGCCGGTTTCCTTGTTACGCTGGCCACAAGACAACCAAATGCAGGCAAACTTGCGCCAATCTGCCCAGGAGGAGTCCGCCATTAAATTAAAAATGCTCGCCATGGATGGGGTAGCTCCCTCTCTTAAATCTAGGCTCTCTCTGTCGTCTCCGTCTGTCTGTTGTCGCTGCCGCTCTGAACGGCCCTATCGGCATGCCACGACTTCTCCGCATGTGGTGCGGAAAAGCTGATTCCCAGATAAGGAGGGGGACCATACGACGATGCAGAGGTTGCTGCCGGCAGCCTTTGCAGCACGTCTGCGGCCAATTCTGGGTAGCTGCTTGGCTGTGGCAGTAAAGCACGGAAATCTTTAACTTAGTGAACTTTCGAATATTTTTTTCTTCTAATTATTACGAAATTTATTTTTGCTTTATCCGCGGGAGCCGCTCAATTTCCTTCGCTAAAAGCAGAAACAAATGCACTAAAATAGTGCAAACGGGAATGGGAAATCATGATCGCTTCGCTGCAGCTGCTATTTAGTTATAACAGACTTCGTTATAAACGGTTGCTGCAGTATTTAAAGGACAGTGGGTCACATCTGTAAGCCATAGCAGGAGGGTGGTACATGGATGTTTACCATGTCATGTCAAATTCGAAGCACAAAGACGTCGACCGATATAAGAGTTGCAATTTCATTTACTAGAGATTTAATTTTGTTAATTGCTATGTATATGAATTGCATCACCCATTTTGATTAACTTAGTGCAGGGTTCTTCAGGTTATTGTGCCAAATCTTAAATGTGCCAAGTAGTATGCAACACTAACAGGCCATGAAAGCAGCTCTTGGGCTTTATTTTGTTTGTCTCACAAAGCTCATGTCTTTCTTTCTTTTCTTTTTTTTTTTCAGTTTTCAAATGGAAGAGATGCCCTTGTGGCCTACCTTTTGTCAATTCACGGGGACAAGGAACAGGAAGAACTGGTCTACTTTAACTTTTTTCTTCCGCTGTTTCTGGACAAGACCTTCGTTCACAGGGCTCTGTTGCAGTACCTGAACGCTTTGGATCACCTGGTAACGTCGGGGGCATTCACTGATGCACCTTCAGAGTTTCTGGTGAAGTTGCAGAGTCTTGTGGCACTTAAAGGGCTTAGGTAAGTTTCTGAAATGGCGCAGCTTTGTCTTCACCAGTCCCACACAAGCAGAGTCATGCCAACTTTCCAAGTTACTGCATGGCTCTGAATTTTACATTACTAGGCTACAATGTGGCCACAGATGCGGTCACGTCAGCAGACACATCGAATTGAAATATCTCCGCTTATTTTTAAGTTTAATTCATTCGACGGCATATCACCAAAAAGCTGTATGTCAACTATGTGCCATTTATGAAAGGATTTGGTGTCGTTGGTATAAAACAGGGGTGACCAGGCTGAGCCGGCCTAAGAGCCGCAAACAAAACCACGAAACTTCCAAGAGCCGCGGAGCGGGGGGGGGGAGGGCGGAGAAGGCAAATTTTGTTTAAAGCAATAAACGAAACTCGAACTACTTTCAATCTATCTGAGTGAAAAGCAGTCCAACTGTACTTAATGTAGTAGTAGCACAAGAGTACCAAACCGCAACCTGTCTTTCGATTTAAAATGCGTTCCATTTTTCTTTTTGGTAAGGAGGCGGGGGAGTGTGTGTGTTGGTGTGTGTGTGTGTGGGAGGGGCGGTGTTGGTAGGGGAGGCAGCCGCGAGTCGCGCTTTAACACGCGAAGAGCCGCATGCGGCTCGCGAGCCGCAGCTTGGCCACCTCTGGTATAAAACATCCATCCGAGATGACACTCATTAAATGATACTGCGACAAAGACAGACAGCTGCGGTTTTCTCACAGTTTACTTCGTAGCTCGGACGTTGAATGGGCCACACTAGAGTGCGAATACGAGCCCCCTTGGACCCCATTCAAAATCGGCGCCAATGATGCCAGAGGGTGAAGGGGATGCACCGTCCAGTTAGGTTGTCCCGATTCATTAAATACTGTAGCCTCTCTGTAAGCTTAGTTTGCTGTCCCGAGCTGTTTCCTATTTGGCCGCTGACTTCTGCCCAACGTATTTCACCTCAGGCTGAAGGCCATACCCAAAGTGGAGGCAGCGGTCGGCGTGTTGAGCAGCCTGCTCCAGTTCGAAGGCGACTGCCGGAAGGGGGCTTTGATCAACGTGCTGAAGACGTTGGACCACCGCTTTCAAAGAGTGCGCGTCACCACGGCGGCCAGGCTGGGCGAAGCACTCCTGATGTATCCCGTGCTCGAAGGCAGCAGGTTGGACGACGCCTTACGAGCACTGTCCTGCACCGACTGGAGAGCGGACAGACAAGAGCTGAAGCAGCCAAGGGAGATTTTGGCCGTCGCATTCGGTCTCGGTGAATTGGTTCCCTGATGGCCTCCGTTGACGATGAAAACTTGAGCGGTACTAGTGGGGTGCCTAGAACGCCTTAGCGCAGCGCATTATAGCGTCCTTGCGTCGGAGTGCAGCCAAAATTTCCACGACGCATCTTGCGGGAGCTGCCTGGCACCAGGATCGCTGCAAGGTATTGCGTTCCTGGTGGTTGGTTGTGGAGGCACCAGTGAGAAAACGAGAAGTCACGGGCATCACTGCTTTTGCGGCGTCCCGACCCGTGGCTGCTGGAGTTTGACGACTGGTCAGCCACAGAGCAAACTACAGCAGAACAGGAATCCACTGTTCCCACCTTTGCCGCTTTGCCACCGCAAGGATTGCGGTGATCCGCACCATTATGCAGACGTAACGTCGCCGGGCAGAAATCGAGGGAACAAAGCGACGGTGCAGCGGACGCGCCAGCCAGACAGGCGTTCGAGGCACCGTATTACCAGTGCTTGTCTTACTATTGATGTCACTGGGATGCAATGACCCAAAAGGAACTCTCTCATTTGTTCTTTCTGTTTGTGCATTGTAAATACATTTGCATTATAGAAATATTCAATTTGACTGACGTAGTGACCATGTTGGCTTTTCTGCAATGAGACTCCTGTAAGCAGTCCAATAAGGCTGCTCTCGGTGCTTTGTTAACTGAGCCTGTTTATATGCTATTTAATATTCTCGAGCCACATTACAGGGAGGGGCCACGTGTGTGTTTGCTTGCCTGCTGGAGTGAACCATTTTCTCTGTATTTATGTTGAGTGAACGATGCTTCGAGGTACTTTGTAATAATTTCAATGGCATAAATCTGCAGTTTGCTCTATTACTGTGTGTTGTTTGACTATCCAGATATGTTTGCATGGGCCCTTCAAAATAAAGGAAACTGCTTTCGTAGTTACTTAACCCTATTTAATGCCCAGTATTGCTCGGGAGCAGCAACTCAAGAATGATCTAGTTTCTCCCATGCCATGTGTGCTTCAATAAATTTAGCGCCCTCTGTCGCAAGGGCGAGGATACCTGCGCTTAGCAGTGAAGGATCAAATTTTATCTTAAAAAAAACATCACTTGTCATTTAAGGTCCGTTCACACTCTTGCAACCGAGTACGACCGAGAGACGAGATCTGTTAAAACTTCTTAAAATTTCTTAGGACGAGAGAACATGCTGGCGCCATCTATGCGGTGACCCTGGAACTGCATTTCACAAGAGCGAAGGTTTCGCGGGATTTCCGAGGTCAAATGCGCATAATACCTATGAGAAAGGTTCGTTTATAATCTGGACAAAAGTTTTTCGAGTCAAGAAAGAAAGGATAATGCGCGAGAGAAATAGAAAATATGCCGGACCGCCAAGTTTACACTGCTACCCAATAGATGGCACCGGTGTGTCCTTTTGGTTAGAGTGCCTTCATACACACGCGTGCTTTTGCTTGAGTGGTGACATCTCAGCCATTTTTCCGCCCAATCGTTTTTTTATGCATTTTAAAGTGCGCGCAATCCGGTGTCACTCAGCTCGAGGAGCGTAGCTTTGGCTAATGCATAGACGCCATTTTACCGCCCAAGTCACGCACCGAGTGCGCGAGAGCGTCACGCGCAGGCACATTCAGTGCAACAATGGATGTCTTCACCCTGAGACAGACAGACATCTAGGCACCTCTACTCTTGGTTACTCTGGTCGTAGAAGTTTTAAGGAACCCAGTTTTAAGAGGTCGCAAGAGTGTGAACAGCCCTTAAAGGGACACTGACACCCCCAAAAAATTTTTTTCATTTTTTGCCAGGCGCTTTATTATGGTGTCGGAGGACTACCCAATTAATATTTTGCAACAGAGTAGCGTATTTTTTTAATAAAGCCAAAAAACGCAACTGCGCGAAACCGAAACCGAAACGGAGAAGTGGAGAGGATAGCGGGAGTGGCGGAAGTCACGTGGCTACACCCGACCGTGCGCTTTTTTTTTCTCTTTTTTTTCCCCTCGGCGTAGCAGACGACATGCGGCGTTAGCGGGCACTGTTTGCGATTCTTTTGCAGTTATGTTTGTTCCGCTCGCTGTTCTGTACTCCAAGATGAGTTGTTTTGTACATTGAGGAGTTGGAGATGAGTAGCGAGTGCCCGTGGTTAATTTTCATGATCGGCTCCGAAAAGAATACACCCAAGATGTTGCGTGAAGAGCTGGCTCACATGTCCTGCGTCCGAAAAAAAAGTGGCATTGTGCGACAGAGTTTCCGAAATATCAACGGGATCGGGACCAATGGCTGGCTGCAATTCCTGTAGAACATTTACGGGCACCTCGGAAAGCGGACGCTACCTGATTTATATGCTCCTTGCATTTTGTGGAAAGTGATTACATTGAGTTCGCAGGTGTCAAAAGAAATCCCATCCCCATTTAATTCAGCGACGTTTCGTCCACAACATTTGTTTGTTAATTTTTGTTTGTTTCTTCAGTGATAATTGTAAAAAGAAAGAAATGTAAACATCAAAAAATGTTTGAAAAAAAAAAAAAAGTGCCATCACCGGGGATCGAACCCGGTCCTGCCGCGTGTGAAGCGGACGTCGTTCCCACTGAGCTACGGGGGGATTTTTTTTTTTTTTTTGCAAACGAAACAAGTTTATTTACATGTTATTTACAGACATCCTTGCAGTAGGTTTCGCAATCATTATACAAGGCCAAATTGAAAAAAATAATTCAGAAAATGACAGGTGGATAGCTCGTATGGAAACGTTATACAAACTGTAGAAACGAATGAGAAGACAGATACTCTGAAATCAATAAAAAAAATACAGGTTCACCGTGCGGTAAATAGCTGTCACACAAACCTGAAGTGCTTAGACCAGACTGGGCGGAAACGACTGACAGGAGACGCAATCGATACAGTATGAGACCGCGTCAGCGGTTATACAATCTGTACGAAAAAAATATGTATATATAGATAAATCGAAGAATATAGACGCGCAATTCCAAGGGGGAAGAACCACGGTCCACTTTCGCGCACCGCGCACCTCAGCCAACGCCAACGCGCCTACAGTTCACAGGAACTCGCCAGTATCCCACGCTTGACGTACGTCGTTGCACGCAGCAGCGACGCCCTTCCTCGAGTTGTCGCTCGATGCACTCCCAATCGCCCGCGTTCGCCTGCCGCGACGTCACCGAGAGCACCCACCCCAACGTGGACACGAAGTAGCTCCAGGTTGGACGCGCGTCGAGGTGGCATTGCACCATTGCGGTACGTGACTTCCAGATGGCGTGCAGGCCCAGCAGCATCATCACGTGCGCCACCTCCGTCTTATCCCTCTCCTCGAGTTGCAGGTACTTGAAAGCGCTCCACTCCACTTCGAAGGAGTCCCTGAGCTCAAACGTCGTCCTCATCTCGTCCCAGAAGAGGTAGGCGTTACTACACTCGACTAGGACGTGCTGGATGGTCTCGGGCGCCCCGCAAAGGTCGCAGTTTAGGGACCACGGCACGAAGAACCCCTTGCGATGGAGCCAGGTTTTAACTGGAAGGACCTCCATGTGCATCCGGACGAAGAAGTCCCTTGTCGCCACAGGGACGGGAAGGATTCGCACGAGTTTGTAAAGTCGCGCCGCGTCGTCGGGTGTCGGAGGTTGTCTGTAGAGCGGTGGCGGGAAGGATGCGGACACGACATCCCAGTACAGCCGCCTCTTTCCGACGGTCGCCAGGTACTCCCAGGAAAATTGGGCCTGCAGAAACTCGATGGAGCTGGCGATTTCCTTATAGAACCGCAGGGCGGCTCCCTTGGTCGTGCGGCCACTCGTGCTCACCATCCAATTCCCAAGATGTGGGAATCCAAGGTGGTGCAGCACGGCGATGAAGGTCGGGTCTCTTGCATCCCGGAAGAGCAGAAAACGCTGCACGTGCAGCTTGAGCACGATGTTAACGAGGCCCAGACCGCCGGTCTCTTGGTGCAGAAAGAGGTTGTTCCTTCGTGTGCTTTCCATGGCGGTCTTCCACACGAACATGGCCCAGCTCCGGTGTACCTTTCCGGCCTGGCTGCCCGGGCAGCAAACGGCCTGAGCCTTGTACAGCACCGCGGGGTAGCTGACTGTGTTGCACACGTGAGCCCGGCTGAAGAAAGACAAGCTTCTGCACCGCCAGGGCGACAGCTTGGCGGCAACGGAGTTGGCGGTCGGTCTCCACACTGCGGTTGTTGATCGCTGCGGGTCCACCGGCACACCCAGGTAGCCGTCGAGCGAAGTGCTCCATCCTATACCTCCGAACGTTCTTGGGGTAGTCGCCCAAGCCCCGAGCCACGCCCCCGTTGACTTCTGTCGGTTGATCATGGCCCCTGAGGCAGCGCAGAACCGGTCCACGTGTCGCAGGATGTTCTGCACCTGCACCTTGGATGAGCAGATAAACGAGACGTCGTCTGCGAAGGCCAGCACGCGGACGTCTTCGTCCCCAAGCCGTAAACCTGAGATGGATGAGTCCGCATTGACTGCCCGGCAGAGTGGCTCCAACTGCAGCGCGAAGAGAATGGGCGAGAGGGGGCAGCCCTGCCGAACCGACCTCCCGATGGAAATGGGCCCTCCCCTCTGACCGTTGATGAGAAGGCGCGTGGATATGTCTCGGTAGCAGAGCGCGATCCACTCCCGCAGCTCCTCCCCCACGCCGAATCGATCCAGCGCTGCCAGGAGGAACCTGTGGGACACCCGGTCGAAGGCCTGCCGCAGGTCCAGCTGCAGGACCGCCAGGGGCTGGTGACCCTCCGCCGTCGCCTCGCCGATCGCCCGCATGATGTGGAGGTTCCTGGATATTCTCCTCCCGCGAAGGCCGTAGGTCTGATGGGGCCCTATGATGGACTTGAGCCCTGTGTCAAGTCGCCTTGCGAGGATCTTGGCCAGGATTTTATAATCAGAGCAAAGAAGACTGATGGGCCGAAAGTCCCCGACCTCGGAAATAGGGCCCTTTTTAGATTTCTTCGGGATCAGTACCGTGAAGCTTTGCCGCATGGACGGAGGAAGTAGCTTTCGTCTCCGGATGTCATTGAAGACTCGAGCCAAGATGGGACAGAGAGCGTCAGAAAAGATTTTGTAAAACTCTGACCCGATGCCGTCCGGGCCGGGAGCCTTGTTACGGGACAGGTGCTTGATTGCATGTAGGACCTCGGCCTCCCGGATTGGGCAGTTCAAAATGTCAATTAGCCCCTCAGGAACCGATGGAGATCCCCGGAGAAAGGGCTCGAAGGCGACATCGTCAAGCACCTCCTCCCGGAAGAGCTCCCCAAAGGACGCCTCGAAAACGCCCGCGATGTCTTCCCTTGAGGTGAAAACACGAGCTCCTTGCCGCAGCTCCTTGATAGTGTTCTCTGTCGCCCTTTGCCGCTCGTGGGTGCGGAAGATCTTTGAAGGTTGGATCTCACCCTCGAGCACGTCGGTCCTACTTCGGACTTGTGCGCCTCTATATCGCTCTTCTAGGATGGTGAGGAGCTGCTCCTTGCAGTATTTAATGTCGTCCCCGAAGGCACCAGGGCTGCGCTCTTCCTCTTCCAGCAGCGTTCGGAGCGTGCCCGTGAGGTGATCCCGAGCCCGTCGCTCCTCGGCGCTTTTCCGGCGGCCATGCGCGCAGGCCGACTCGCGGAGCGCGGACTTGAAGTTTTCCCAGGAGACGGCGTCTGAACCGCCCTCCGACAGTCTCTCGAGAGCACGCCTTGTCTCCTCCATGAAATCTTCGCTTTCGAGGATGCTGGAGTTCATCTTCCAAGGCGTGTCGCGCCTTGCCCGCACACCTCCGGGTCCCCCAGCAAGAATCTCAGCCGCGACGAAACCGTGGTCCGAGAACGGAACAACCTTCGCATCGTAGGACACGACGCCCCCGGACCACTCGCCAGAGACGTAAACGCGGTCCAGCCGCGCCTGCGACGCGCCCCTCCACCTCGTGAACCGCGGTGAAAACTTGTCAAGCGTCTCCGTCACATCCACAAGGTCGAAATCGCGCACGGCGTCGCGAAGCGCAGCCGCACCCACGTCGGCTCTTGGGACCGCCGACCCGCGCACTCTATCGCGACTGTTAGTTACGCAGTTGAAGTCTCCGCCGACCACGAGCGTCGCGGGCGTGTCGAGAAGTGCGCGCAGTCCGACGAAAAAGTCCCTGCGCTCCCCCTCCCGGCTAGGGGCATAAACCGATATAAGGCGCACCAGCTGGTCTCCAAGGAGGCAATCGGCAAGTGCAAAGTGCCCGTTCGCGCACAGCCTGGGGTCCAGCATTCGGATGCCAGTATTTTTTCTGACTAGGATGGCGGTTCCCCCGGAGGGGCTAGCCGTGAGCGTGTGAACGCACCAAAAAACGTTTCCAAAAAACGAACAAAACTTTTTGCTTTCTCAGCGGAGCAGATCTTTGTCTCTTGTATGAAAATGACGTCCGCGCTCTCCTCATTAATTAGATCTAATAAAAAATGTTTACGCTTCGTGGCGGTGACACTTATACAATTAAAGGTTGCTATTTTTAAACACTTCATTTATGATAAATGTATATAAAGAGGACACAGAGAAGCAGCCAAAAACAACAGTACAAGTACACAAGTGATAAGACGGAAAGAAAAAGGAGTGAAAAGAAACAAAACACACCAACTAAGATAAGAAAACGAACAGAAAACCAACAGAGCACAACTACCGAATAGAAATCGAGAAGACAGAGCTGAGGAAATATCACTCTCACCCCACTCACCCGAAAGATGGAAAGTGCCGGGTTTCCTTACACTTTCTCCAGCGAAGACCGATCCGTTTCGACGGGACGCAAGGCTGGGAATTCGGAAAGAAGGTCTTTGTTCTTTTTACGCGCACTCTGTCGTGTTGGCTTGCCCGTGTCCTTGAGGGACGCACCTGCGTTGGGCTCCGGCAGGGAGCTTTCCCGGAGAGTGAGCGAGACTCGAACCGGCCAGTTCTTGATTGGCGGTTTTCGGGCGGAAAGAAACCGAATTTCGAGTCGCAAATTGTGTTTTGGGTAGTTGGGCTCTCATATGTCATGTACAACTAAAAACCTCGGCGAGCATCAAACACCCTGTCAGTGTCCCTTTAAAGCTAAAGCTGACAGGGGATGTAGGTATGATGGTGTGCCACACTGACCTCAAAACTCTGAGAAGAAAAACACGCACAAATACTGCAAATCCAGTTTTGTGCAAAATGCGAGTGCACCTGTGCCTTCTCCCAGGTTGTAACTGATTTTAGTCATTGGATGTAAATAATACTGCAAATGCCCAAGTTGCTCACAATCAACATTTCAAAACATAATTACGAAAAAAGGTAATTTTTTCTGGGACCAGATTTCGGTTATTCTCTGTTTTTAAAACCACATCAGTATTTCTGGGTCTCCAGTATCTCAAGTAAAGTTCTTGGCATGGAAGGGTTAACAGACCCATTGCTCCAGCATCATGAATCATCTGAGGTATGCTGTCAACAATCTCCTTTGTTTGCAACCTTGTAGGATCCTGTGTCATACAATGAAAAAGCTCCTAGGTAATGTTGGGAGTATTTTAATGAGAGTTGGCAAGACATTTTATTGGCACATCGATATACCTAATTGCTGAATTATACAAGCATCAAGGAGAATGCTGGGAAAGTAGGTCTACGTGCCACGCTCCCTAAGGCTGTCGCTCGCCTTCCCCGTATAAAAGATTCGAAATAAATAATCAAAATAGGGCATTTATGAATGCTCGTGCAACATGCCGTTTGCTTTAGGCGTTTTCTTTAGAACAGTTAGTGCTGCAGAACGCCAGCACGTGCGGCGCATTGACCTACATTCCCAGCATTCTCCTTGATGCCTGGGTAATTAGCAATATAGGTCTATTTCAGCAGCAGATTTCTGCGGAATTATGAACTATCTTAAAAACAACTTCATGATGAAAGAACACTCGTTCTGACATTATTTATTGTATTTGGAAGCCTTGCAGTGATCCTGTTTTTATTTAGGATGGTTATAGGTGTGAACTTAATCACACTTGTGACATACTTCACCAAGCTCTTGATTCAGTTTATGGGTCTAGAGTGACTTTAATCTAGTTTTCCCTGTAACGACCGAGCGACAACCAAAATATACCAAAGGTGTTTCCCCGACGTGGAAAGTTAGCAACCAGGGACGGCGAAGAAACCGCCCGATGTAGAGCAAAGCTCACCTACGGATTTGTGAATCTGTAAGTGAGCTTCTAATGCAAAAAATTGTGGTGGCTTAGCTCGGCTATGCTAGGATATACGTAGCTTGAGCTTATGCACACAAAATGAGAGGCGCTATCAAGCGGCTCTGCGGCGTCGAGACTTGGCTACTGCGCAACGAAGGCACGCGGCGCGCTGGTGCGTCTGCCGCGGCTATGACGTCACTCCTCTGGAATGCGAAGACCGGCGAGGCGCGTGCGGTGGCACGGTGGCGGTAGAACTGGCGGCGGCTCCGGCGCGCGCCAGCTGTGCGCCGTGTGACGTCACTGCTCCTCGCGCTTGCGCAGATTGGCGAGGCGCGCGCGGTGGCAGCGGAGCCCGCGGCGATGGCGGCTCCGCCCCGCCAGCTGTGCGCCGTGTGACGTCCCTGCTCCTCGCGCTTGCGCAGCGGTACGGAGTACGGCTCATTATGAGAGCCACGCGAAACTGCTCAACCTCGAACAGTGTAGCTAACGCCACAAAACATTAACTGTCCCACGGAGCGAGCGACATCATCAGCTTTGAAACCGCGCCAAACGGCACCTTAAATCCTTTCTCTAAGTGAAGCCAGCTTCCGGCTATGAAACCACGCGAAAAGCCTAGACAACGGCACCTAGTTTCCCCGATCTCACAGGAGCGGAGTAAAGCTGATGGACTTCGTAGGGTACGTTGTTGGGCTAGTTGGTTCATCTTAGTTAACAATTAAAATAGCGCAAAGACAACGACAAGAGTACACAGGACAAGCGCTCTGTTGCAGCGCTTGTCCTGTGTACTTCTTGTCGTTGTCTTTGCGCTATTTGAATTGTTAACTAAGATGGACTTCGGTTTCGGTCCCATTGGCTGGCGCGTGTCGACGAGGCTCCCATTGGCCGCTGCTCGTCAGTTTCATCGACAGCCACTCCATGGCGCTGTGTGTCCGCGAGGCAGCGGCTCCCCCGCTCCACGTCCAAGGTCGGCGCGCGCACGCTCGACCGTCGACGAAAGAATGGAGCGGAAGAGCGGTGTGCATGCTTTCGCAATCACAACTCATAAAAAGAACGAAGTGGAAGCTCCTCCCACCCCTTTCCACTTCAGCGGAGCGAACGGTGGAGAGGAGGTCACCTTCTCTCCAGCGTTCGCACTACTAAAGTGGAAAGAGGTGGGAGGAGCCTCCACTTTGTTCTTGACCTGTCACCGACTATAGGTGTACCTCGAGCCTTTTTTTCCCCCTCCGTAATCTTTATACTTCACCGTTTAAGAAGGTACGCTTTTCATTCTAAACTCTCTCAATCGGGAAAAAATGGCAACAGTTTCGTCAGAACGGTCTACATTAGAGGCGGAACGAGGGGTGCAGCCAACGTTGGCTGCAACAGAGCGCTCTGCATCGCAATGGGTACCGCCTGCGTGGACTGCGCATGTAGCTTTTGTTGCACGACTGCTCTAAAATGCTCAACCCAGTCCCAGAACATATCCTTCTATTCATCAAGTAAACATTGAATTGACAACGACCACCTTGCATAAAACTTGGTCGGTGCATAGGCTTGCATATGCTGCATACATTTCTGTAAACTGCGGCCGCAGCTGAAGGAACATCCGCGGGTCCCTGCCGCACGACGACGTCAGGTGCGCAAGAAGCGGATGCCCGCGGCTCGGAGTGCGCGGTAGAGGCAAATGTGGAGCCCCCGCGTCGCCATCTCCCAGGCGCATAGCGGAGCTGCGTGCGATTGTTCACGCTTCTTCGATTTGCGCGAGAGAGTCGCGTGCACTGCCCGTGCCATAGAGCACGTGAGTTCGGCCACTCTCCAGAGCGATGAGCGAAGATTGTGGAATCACGGCTGTGGGAGTGGCGTCAATCGCCGTTTCAATCGGACAGGAGCGCGTCGCGTTGAAGCGAAAGCCAGCAGATAAGAAAGGACGCGCGTGCGCACTGCGTGGTTCTCGGCAGCAGGCGGCTGTGGGACGTCACTTCCGTGACCAAGTTTTCGTGACATCGACCTCCCAACTTTGCACCCCTTCAAGCGCGGAGAAAGACGTGGTTCCACGTCAAAACTGAATCTAAGTTGGGCTTATATCTGGGTGACTGGGTCTGTCAAAAGACTTGTGAGCGCTTCTCCTACCTTCAAAAAGCGGATGAGTTTCTCTCCGATGAGCTTATCTCCGGTAAACTTTCCCGGAAAGCTTTTCTACAGGATTCAGCAACGAAAGATAGCAGACTGACTACCGCCTACTCGCGCTTGTCGCTGCCTTCATTTTCTGAGCGCCTTGTCCCGGCGCCGATTAAATATATATATTTTTTATAATCTATGAGCAATTAAAAGTGATTATAACTGCTTACCCTCCTTTACAGTAAGATATTTGTTATGGCGTTCTTCTCAGCATGCTATTTCTTGTTACTAGTTCAACTTGTTGCGCTAGGGTGCCTACATACCAGCGCCGCGTCCAGGGTGGGGACAGCCGCCATATTGTGTCAAACTTTCATCTGCTCTTGTCCGCACTGTCTTGAGTTAATAAGGAGTTTTCGTAGATTTCGTTTCCCTCTCCACTAAGCCCTCCGCAACTAGGGAATTTTCATAGATCCCTTTGCCGTCCCGCAACACTCCGCAACCCGCTATGATAGCTTGGCGTGCAGGCGCAGAGGGGCTTCTTCGTTGCGGAGGGCTTAGTGGAGGGGAAACGCGGTCTACGAAAACCCCGGAGTGTCATCCGGGTAAAACGCGGTCAAACTAACTAAAACTCCTTGTCTTCGTAGACCGCGTTTCCCCTCCACTAAGCTTTCTGCAACGAAGAAGCCCCTACTGCGCCTGCACGCCGGGGTATCATAGCGGGTTGCAGAGAGTGTTGCGGGACGGCGAAAATAATCTACAAAAACTTCCGAATATGGAGTTTTCGTAGACCGTTTCCCCTGCTCCGCCACTCTCTCCGTAGCGAAGACGCTGCTAGTGCGCATGCGTGTCGCTGGCCTTGACTGCAGAGTTCCGGATATTGTTGCGGGATGAAAGAAACGATCTACGAAAACTCTAATCTATAGTAATTACGCTAAAAGAAGTCCGAGGACACCTAAGCACTTTTTATGAGTTGTGAATGCGAAAGCAATAATGTCGTTCTACCGCTCCCTTAGTTCCTCTGCGGCGTAGTGGCGTGGACGGCCACGTTTCGCAACTGCCAAGGTAGCGGCCGACGGCTGAGCGCGCGCTCTCGTGAAGTGGCCGCGCCGCGTTGGGCTCGGCCGTGCACTCTCTCCGGAGTTTGCCCGAGCGGGATGTGCGGCCAGGCTCGCACCGCCGCACCTCTTACCGGCGGCCGGGCCGCTGCGTGCGCTGCGCCGCCATGGAGAGGGCTTCTCTAAAGCCCCTTCATGTTCTAAAAGTAGCGCAAGGTGCGTCGATGCACGTGCAACGTGCAGCCCATAGGAGAAGATCATGGCGGCACAGCGCAGCACTGAGCTAGATTTCACACGCCACGTTCTTACCAGAAGTGGCTCGCGGCACGTGTCTTGACTCTTGAGCATGTCCACAACCGTGAATGACGCCACTTTTCCCAGAATAAAGGGGCATGTTTTTGTTTTTTAACTACGCCGCGTGAGAGTTGATGGGAGCCTCGATCCTTGATGACGCGCGCCAGCCAGTGGGAGCCTGTCCATCAGATTTCTGCTACAGACGACAGGCTTCGCTCTATTGGGACAGGGAAAGGTGCCATTTGGCGCGGCTTCAAAGCTGATGACGTCGGTTCGCTCCATATGGGACACTTGATACTTTCGCATTAAAACACAACAAAAAACCGCTTGCTAAATCCCCAAGCGCCCCGGCCCGCACTCGAAAAATCATGGGAACTGTGTTCCTACAGTTTCCTAGTGATCAGTATTTTCGGCCATTTCGATGTTTACAAATTTTTAGTGTGATCCGGAGTCATCCTGAATAAGCATCGTGTAGAGTTTAAAGACCTGTTATATCACTTACAAAATTTCTCGTCAGTGTCAGCGTTTTTGGTACTGTGCTTGCAATTCACCTTTCAACATGACTGGGCTTCAGAAATCTCTTACAATATCATCATTCTCGTGATTGCTGTTTTAGCAGGAATTGCTTCAAAAATCCAAGAATTCTCAAGCAAAACCAGGATTTAGCTCGGAGTCAGCTGGAGCTGTTTACTAGCATTTTTTTTTGCGTTTTCATATTAACATTAGCGCCTTTGAAGCTGTACGAGGATTATAATATTGTAAGAGATTTCTGCAGCTCGGCCAGACTGAAGGATGGATGGCATGCACAGTATCAAAAACGCTGACATTGACGAGAATTTTTAAAAGTGATATGACAGGTCTTGACTCTACACGATGCTTATTGAAAATGACTCCAGATTACACTCAAGTGTGTAAGCATCAAATTGGTCGGAATTACCGATCACTAGGGAACTGAAGGAACACCATTCCATAATGCCTCGAGTGCGTGCAGGGGCACTTCGAGGATTTAGCAAGTGGTCTATGACACCCATACACTCCAAAGGAAGTAAATAGGACCCGATGTGGCCCTGGCACGTCATATTGACCCAATTACGGGGGTCCGTGGGTGTCTCCACACAGATTGCGTGTCGGGGTAGCGCCACCGGTATATTGGTCATCGCTTAGTCATCTCAGCTTACAGTTTATGGCACAATAACTTGTTTAACACAGAATGTGTTTTATCAACCGAATTTCTGGAAGAGATCTGTGATGTTTGACTGCAACGAAAAACCGACACCGAAAAGCGTTACGTCCACCAGAGTAATCCAAAGCTTATATATGAGAACCACATAAAGTCCCCGGCAGAATTTGAACCCATCACCTTGAAATTGTGAGCCAAGTGCTTTACCGACTGAGCTATCGAGAGACGGGGCTTGCTTTGCAAGCGAAAGCAGAACACCTTCGCGAGCGCAGTCGCGCAGCTGGCGGCCTTGCAAACGTATGGGCGAATAAGGACGGTCCCTCGAGCTCCTGTCATGCTGCGCAATCTCACAGCGCTTGTCGGAAATGGACGCGAACCTTCGAGCTTCGTGGTGAGGCAGCGCCGCTCAGATGCCTGTCTCTTCCACCGGGGCCATGGCTCCTACGAAGCAGACGGCCGCAGAACGTATGCGAGCTTAGCGAGAATGTAAGAAACGGCAAAAGCAGCAGGGAGAACCTTCACCAGGGGCCCCGCAGACGAACGCCGGTAAAAGTAAGGCCCATCACACATTCTCTGCTTACCAGCCTTTGTCAGCATGATCAAGCTTGGTGTTTATTTTTTTCTCAGTATTGTACTTTTTTATAGACAACAAAAGCAATGTGCACATGTGGTGTTCCCTTCCATCGCGAGACAGCGTGCATGAATGCAATATAAATTTGAGGGTACAATATCAATGACTAGCAACAATGTTCATGAACAAATAAATTCATAGTAACAAAGCGGACTATATTACTGCTATGACTGACTAAATCCACTGCACTTGATATGTTGCGTAACACTCACGACCAGTGACTATACTTTGACAAATCTACCAGGCTTTAACAGGACATGTAGTTATCCTATAGCACCCAAAACTGAATCGGATCAGAAATACCAATATATTTCCTCAAATACAACTTATCTCGTAGTTATGTTGAAAATAAATTCCTCACTTAGTTGAACATTCGGCTATTTGGTAATGCTTTGAACTGTTTTTACCCTGTTGGATCTTTACATGGCGGTGTGTGCCTCCAGAAAATTCTGGGTGGTTCTTCAGCTTCATTTTGTACAGCCTTTGAACTGGCATCGCATGACATCTCTCAGCAGAAGGTGTAAAAGGCAACCCTAAAAACGAGGTACTAAATACTGTAGGATGATATATTTAAGGGAGGACGAGGCCACCATACTTGAAAGATTTGGCATATAAAACGGTGCCTCAAATCGACTTCAAGATTTTCGCTGTTTGGGGCCTTAATCGAAGCTTATTTTATGACAACGTGCCATGTTGCTATCCCCCACAATAAAACGATTGGATGTTATATATCATTTGGTATCTTCAGCAGCTCGTGGGACGCCTCATATTTGATGTTCCTAAGGCAAAGTGCCGGTGTGCAACCTTTGGCGGTAGCTGATGCCGACAAGACAAAATAGAAAAGCGTTATGACAAAAAATGGCGCCAAGGCTCTGTTCAAGACTAAGCGCACGAGCCACGAAATGTTCTTTGACATGCTTGAGTAAAAAGTAAAGAGCTGCGACGGTGTCACTAAAATGACCTGGTGTCGCCACCTAAGACACAGATTAAGGCACCCATAGTAATATACTCCACTTGTCGGCAGCTAGGGGAGTACGACGGCGATTATCTCCTTGTAGCACCGTGTCTAAATGCAAGTGAGTTTGGTGAGTGTTACCTGCAAATGGAGCGTTTATACTCTGCCAGCACACCTTGTAATTAACCTGTCAACAAGCTTAGCTGTACGCAATGTTTTGGACATTCTGTAGTGCAATTAGTGTGTAAACACAACCGAAACCGTCTCTGGATTCTATGAAAATTGGTCCGTTAAACGAGTTTCTCTGTAACATTCTCAAAACAACAACGGTGTCCTCCGAGACCCACCCGTGTCGCATTCATTCTCAGTTCGTAACACAGAAGGAATCGGGAAAACACCGATGAACGCGAAACTGTTTCTCGTAAAGTTGCCACGAACAAAGAACGACGGTGCCCCGCTAGCTCTTGAGCAGAGGCGCAATCCAGTCAGAAACCATGCAGCCGACCTCGGCTCCTTTGTCCAAGACGAATGCGTGCCGAAAGCCCCTTTCGCACAGGCGCACGTCGGCACTGGGAAACCTCCGGCGCAGATCGTCGTGGTACTCGACGGGACTCCAGTGGTCGTTCCGACCGTAGTACACGGTTAGCTTGTCCAGGTGCCGCGCTATGGTGTCGTTGTCCCTCTCCTTCACGTTCTCGATGATGTCCCGAGTGAACACGAAGCAGGCCATGAGGCACTCTGGCTTGAAGTAGTTGGTGGCCCCGCTGAGAGAAGTGGTGTGGGGCGAGCTGCACGAGGTGGCCATGAAGATGTACAACCGGATGAGGAACATCTGCATGGCGCGTGGCAAGACTCCGGATGGCGGACAGAGTGGCCACCGTCACGGGACGAAGGTAGGTGACCAGGGGGATATGATGCTGACACGAGACCTCCTCCAGGCTTTCGATGGCCGGAAACAGCAGGATGGCTTTCTTGACCTGGGTCATCACAGCCAAGGAAATGAATGGCGGGCTGATTTTTTTTTCTTTTTGCAATAACGAGAGCGGCTCATATATTTGTATAGCTCAAGAAATGAAGGGTCTCACTTTGTTCACATTTCGTGAGTTCGTTTTTCGGCATTCTCTTTCGGCTGGTGCAGTAATCTCATTTGCTGCAAGGGTGATAATAAGATGGCCGGGGTTCGCCTTACCTGCGTTTCTGGAGCGTGTCGCGCGACCATGGCTGCTATCGACTCCCAACAGAGTCAATTTGCCAAAACCATGCGCTTAGTGAAGTATACCTGATGCGCGTACCGCTCGACCTGCGCTCGCCCGCTAAGATGGCGAGATTTTCCGGACTGGGTTTCTTCGCATTCTACTGTGGTAACTGGACTGTGCGCGCGCTTTAAAATTGTCCCTTTGCCACCTGAACCTGTGTTCGTGTCATTTAAAACTCGGCACGCATTGAACATCCGGTGAACACACTGGGCATTTCTCTACACCCATGAAATGTTGGCCAGATGTAAAATGCCTGTTAGTATAATGCACGCGATCCAGATAAAGGGTCCTGCTCAATATGTTACAGGCGCAAAACCAGAAAAAAATGGCACAATCTATGTTTTGCGCCATTGGTTTCTTGCTCTCCTCGAGCTTGTCGATGGCTACAATAGCCAAGAAATGTCTGTCACCTTAAAGCTTGTTTTGTTTGCATCTAAACCGTACTTCATGTTCAGTGGTGGGGACGAGCAGGAGTGAAATTACACTCTCTCCCGCTCTCTCTCTCTCTCTCTCTCTATATATATATATATATGGTGTGTTTCATCTCAAATCGGGCAGGCTAAAAGGGTCTAATTTTTAATTTTGACGAAAAAAATATATGTTTTGGGGGCATTTCTCAAATGAAGGAGGGCGCAAACCGCATGTTCCCCAGATTTTTTGTTCTCGAGTTACGAAGCATAGAAGCCGCAGTGGCAGAAACTAGTGTTTTTGCCTGCCGTCGCAGGTCGCGTGTTTGACACCCTCTGCTGGCGCTAGTGCTTTTTCTACACCCTTTTAACTTTTTCACCTCATTTAATAGGTACTATAAAGATACCTTGACGTATTCAAATATGTTTAGAAATTTGATTGTTTTCTAAAACAAATGTCAAACTCGTCACTCCGGTCGCTTTTTGGTCAACTTTGACAGGTCATTACTTTGTCTGTACTTAAGGTAAATTTTCTTTCTTTGGCTCTACAGAAAGCCCAAAGCAAGCCCATTATAGATATAATAATATCATTATGATCTGTTGACTAGCCGCTCCGCTACCTTCACGTAAACGTTGTAAGAAATAACAAATGTTGAAAGTTTGAGGTCGATTTTCTCAAAAACCCCATTTTTGTAAATTTTTATTTTTTAAATTATTTTAGATATTTTAGTCGACTACAAGAAAAAATAATCTAGAAATGTAATATTTTGGTTGTATGTCCTCTATTTGAGCCGCAATCACGTGAAATGTGTGAACATTTGTTATTTTTTACAAAGTTTACGTGAAGGTAGCGGAACGGCTACTCAGCAGATCATAACGATATTACTATATCTATACTAGGCATGCTTAGGGCTTTCTATAGAGCTAAAGAAATAAAATGTACCTTAAGTACAGACAAAGTAATGACCTGTCAAAGTTGACCAAAAATCGACCTGAGTGACGAGTTTGACATTTTTTTTAGAAAACAATCAAATTATTAGAAATCTTTGAATACGTCAAGGTATCTTTATAGTACCTTCTAAATAAGGGAGAAAAGTTAAAAGGGTGTAGAAAAACACTAGCGCCAGCAGAGGGTGTCAAACACGCGACCTGCGACGGCAGGCAAAAACACTAGTTTCTGCCACTGCGGCTTCTACGCTTCGTAACTCGAGAACGAAAAATCTGGGGAACATGCGGTTTGCGCCCTCCTTCATTTGAGAAATGCCCCAAACATATTTTTTTCGTCAAAATTAAAATTAGATGCTTTCAACCTGCCTGATTTGAGATGAAAACACCTCGTATATATGTATATATATAGACGGGTGCTTTTCTTTATTCTTACAGATCCGTTTTAAAGAAGCCATGAAAGCTACACTTATGCGGTTTGTGCGAGTGAGTTATACGCCCAGTATGGGGTGGCTAATCTTCGCCATAATTCGGCTAATTAATTAAATATCGTTAATTAACTTTTAATTAGTGAAAATAGTCATATGGTTCCAATTAGAACTTTTGCTGAGCGTCGTCCAAAACCCCTAAACCAGTAATTTTTAGAAAGACTTTGAGCGCGTGAAAAGCGCAACAGTGCGCTGAAGTTACTACTCGTGGAGCAGGTACAAGGCTGGGACTAGATAAGAGACGGAAAAATCGCGCGGGCGCCTTACCGCAACCGCTAGCCTTGTACGTGCTCCACGGTGGTAACTTTAGTGCACTCTACGCTTCTCACGCGCTTAAAGTCTTGCATGAAAATAACTGATTTAGTGGTTTTCGATAACGCTCAGCAAGTTTATAATTGGAACCATATGTCTATTTTCACTAATTAAAAAGTTAATTAACTGAATTTTAATTAATTAGCCGACTGTACGCAAAAGATTAGCCACCCACATAATGTCCCCTGGGCGTATAACTCACTCGCATAAACCACATAAATGTAGCTTTCATAGCTACCTTTAAACAAATCTGTAAGAATAAAAAAAAAAAACACCATATATATATATATATAAATATATATAAACTAAGGGCAGGTATCGGTAACCGTTATCGGGAGTATCAGAACGATCTACTAAAACTCTCTACTAGATTGACACTTAATATATGCCTTTAAAAGATATAACGTACATTAAAGGGGTACTCCGCCGATTTTTGAGCTACCTCAGCTAACTATATTTTCTGACTCCCCGGCCTTTACCCTTTCCGGTATGCTATTTAGTATCGCGAAATTCATAATAGTTACTGCGAAATCGGCAAATGAAAATGATGCAAAAACCAACATTCAAATATACCCGCACTTTTCACTGCCGTGACGTCAGTGGAAGGGCAGGCTTGCCAGTCGAGCGAGCGGTCTAAAAAATAGAATATGCCAATCATTGGTTCCGTGCTGGAGCGCGGGAACTGGAGCGAGCTTCCAAAGCATTCATTTGACACCATGAAACTGCTTCGAATCAGCTGGGAACAAATTCTACAGTCCAAAGAGTGATCCCCTGCACTTCCACTGACGTCACTTTTTCGTTGTTGCCAGTAGAGACTTTCAGTTTGAAAAACACGGTGAGGACCAAAATTGTAAATTCAATAACTTCGTGAAAAAATATTATTTTGACCTAATATTTGGGATACTATTTTGGCGATGTTGTTTGGCGAGTTTAGCGAAATTTCAAGCAAATCGGGGACCATGAAGAAATCGGCGGAGTACCCCTTTAAGGGTGTGTTGAATAATCTTCAAAAAAACAAATCACACACACACAAAAAAGATCGCAAACGATTACACGTTGTGCTGCGATTGACAGTGGAGCTGCTGCATTATGGAAAATGCATGTTGCAGGAGATTTGCCTTCAGCCAGTGCTGCTCTACAATGTTTGCCATGGGTTCTTTGCTTCCAGAGGAGTTGATGTTGGAGCACGACGTGAGAGAGGAAATGTGCGCTTTAGTGGAACAATAGTGCGAGATGTTGCATGTGTTCGAGAAGGACACATAGGCGTGCTTTCTCTTTGGCTGAAGCGCTCTCTCAAAACGGGGGCGTCCGTGACCAGCGCCTGCAGTGGAACAAGGGAAAGTATCCACGCGAGCTGTTCTGTAGATGCGCGGAGCGCTTCTACAAAACATCACTTAAGACTGGCGCCACGCTTGAGCCAACGCAGATACCTTCTTTCTGCAAATGAACCGCGTCATCAAAGACGCCCCACACCCGTTTTAAGTGCTATCAATCTGTCAAAGTGTGACAGAATGATTCTACAGAACAGCTCGCGTATACATACATGGGCGGCGGCAGTGGGGAGGCGAGGGAGCGTGTCCGCACAGTGGGACCACGTGGGTCTTTCGCGGGTGTGAGAGAGAGCCTTGCCGTGTGTGAGGAACGACGGGAAAAAGAAGACCAGTGCATTTGCTGTAGAGTGGGCTGTTGCCTTCGTACATCAGCATTTTTTGCCGGGAAGGGGCAGTAACAGCTACCGCTGGAAACTTTTTGGGGATCATTTTGTCTCCCATTTATAATGCGTTCGGTTTGCCTTGTGATATTTTATTCGAGCAAATCGTCGCAATAAAATACCTTTTGGAAAGACAACTATAATATCACAACTGTAAAAATGTGCACGTTGTCGTGCCAACAGTGCGCGCGCATTACGATAAATCATTAGGACTTCATTACATTCCTGCCATTTTTGATCAGCTGCCTGATGATACGTTTGACTGAAACTCGCGAAATCAGTTACGAGCTGTCACTCTTGATCTCGAAGAAAATCTGTGTCGATTTTTATTCTGTGAATCAAGATGACGTGTCTGTGGATATACTAGTGCTGCTGCTGCCGGGCGACGCCATTACGTTTCGTCTGAATAAATTATTATTATTATTATTATTATTACTATTATTATTATCTCTTTCCACTTTACCAGAGCGAAGGCTGGGAGGAGGCGACCTCCCCTTTTAAAAACCGAGACTGAGCAGAACAGAAAAAAGGAGACGTCAGACACAGAGAGCTCTCTCTGTGTGTGTGTGTGCTGGTATTGTCCCTCTACAAGATTATTGAAGATTAACCCTTCACTCAAAATTCGTACAAAAGCAGCCGCTTCGGTGGCTAGAACGACTAGGCTATCCTCTCGACGTGAGCCTCGCTCGTGGCCTCGCCGCAGCTTTGCTCGTCCCGAGACGAACTACGTCACGGTTGCGTTGGATGTCACGTGCTCTCCACTGGCTGCTCTCCGAGCGCTTGCCAGAGTGGGCCATTTAAACGAAAAATACCGCCACCAAGCTCAAAATAAAAACGTGCGATTGTCATTTACGGATATTGTGGATCATATTAAACCTATTTTTGAACCCGACGGACACATTTCAAATTTCGTTGAAGCATCCCTTTAAAGGTGACGGCAAACGGGCCGGGGCAGGCGAGTAACTCCATCTCGCTCTCTTCAGTGTCTCACGTGGTAAAGGCTGCTGGGGCAAGGTGCAGCGCAGCTACAGGACTTTGCGCGCAATATTTTGGGATTTTCGCTAAAAGGTCTATTAGCGAGCACGCGTGCTCAATGCTCTTAAAGGGCGGTAGAGGAGGAACCTTACGTTGAGATCAGGGGCCCTCTTGAGGATCTCGAGCACCATGTGGCAGCCTATGGAGTGCCCCACTAAGACGATCGGAGTGCCGCTGGGAATGAACTGCTGGATGAAGCACAGCTTGTGGCCAATTTGACCGTCGCACGAGTACAGCGTAGGGTTATCTGCGTGGGGTAAAGGTGAAGAATGATCAACCCTCTAACCGTCCGTGTCCATTTTTTTCTACACCACTATTCTGCACGGGACCCTGGCTCAATTAGTGCTATATTCTACCTTTAAACAAAGTTAAAATAGAGTTCCGAATAACATATCCTGCTCACGACCTATGTAGAAAGCGAACAGGATATGTCATTTGCAACTCTCACTCTGAAGTGCAGTATCTCCTATTGGCATCTTCAAGACGAAGTGTCAATACAGATTAAAAGAACCGATTTTACCGGTAATCTATTCGCGCCATTGTTTTTTTTTTTTTTTGTGGGGGGGGGGGGGTCCTTCCTATAGTTTACATAAATATACCACAATATTCCGAACATAATATATGTAATGTCTATTTCGCGGTCACCTTCGCTGTAACATCGTCGTCCACTAGACTTCAAATAACGCCCAGGAACACCGGCGGCCGCCATATTTTGGGCATCGCTTCCTGGGCGAAGCGTTTCAATGGATCCGAGTGTGCGCCAAGCCCTGACTCTGCACTCCAGCCGAATAGGTTTGCACACGAGTACGTGCCGAACGCTGGTGCAGCACTCGTGTCAAGAGCATGCATGTTCAAAGTGTGTACTCAAAATATGGCGGCCTCGGAGCACCGACTAGAAGGCGCCCAGTTTTGGAAAGGGTGCAATAACGTATTTTTGCAGCGGGTGTAACAAAATGTACAACTATTTAACCCGGAGATTAAATCATAACTCAAAGATTTCGGTGTGTGTGTGTGTGAGGGGGGGGGGGTTATCGGTGTCTTAATTGTGATAATAATCATGAGTTCCGAATAGTCTTTTCGTAACTTGCGACGGTGTACGTATAGCCGGAATTTCGCTAAGAATATTGTCAACGCAACTTAATGCGACGGAGGAGCACAACACCGCAAAGGCAGACACGCATGATAAAACGTTCGACGGCTCGTACGACGTGTCGGAAAGGTGATCGAATCCCACCACTCACAAGGTCGTATGCGCTCACGTGACGCTGTTGCGATTGGTCGGCGGACGGACTTCGCGATTTTCCCGTCGTGTCGTACGACCTGTTTGACGTTTCGCAGCGCTTCTGTCTGGCCATGTCTGGCGTTAAACCAAATAGCCGGTTATCTGGACGGGATGGGCTTTGCGAGATGCCACGTCTGGCCCCAAGAGAAATCCTCATCGGGCCGTAATTTTTACCCGACCCGATGCGAGAAAACTACCCGATCCTGACCTGTGCCCGACTGTATCTCTGAATGGGTCCGAAGCCCGACCTGAGCCGCACTTATCTTGTAAAAATCTTTAAAAAACAAAACAAAAAAAGCTTTGTAGTGTAGTTCTTTTTTTTTTTGAATACTGGTTCTTAGAAATTTGCTTCCAAGCCATATATTGTGGATTGCTCAAAAACCGTATTCCGAGAACGGTCGTGCGTGAGTAACGGGAGGCTGGCTCGATGACCTCCAACACTTCACAACGACCACAAAAAAAATGGATAAGAAAAACAACAACAAAAAGATTGACCACGTCTGATAATTTGTTTGAGGCTCCGTAGAAAGGGTGACAATAAGAACAGTAACTTCATTTTTTAAAATGAAACGCTTTGCAAGTTCGCAACGGGAGCAAACACTCCAGACAATCCTGAGCATTTGCTGTTTGTTCCGAGACTCGAGTTCTTTAAACTGCCATCGTAAGAATGGCAGGGCGTGTCTTTCGAACGTTGCATGCGCTCGTTGCTTTTCGCCGCAGGTTAAGAAAAGTTTTCGAGGGAAAGGAGGGCGGAGGAGGAGGAAGCGGACGGAATGCTTGAAAGGAGAGGAGGAAACCTCCTCCTCTTTTCAGCATTCTGTCTGCTTCCTCCTCCCCAGCCAGAAAACTTTTCTTAAAAAGCAACAGATCGGCACGAGAAGCGGCCGCCGAAATAGAAAAGGTGGAGCGGCAAACAACGGATGAAAGGAGAGCCACGTGACTGCGCCCCGCTGCGGCGAGACGCCACTTCTCCCGAGCGAACAAGTGTGTTTCGAGTCCTCGCCGCTGCAGAAGCTGTGCGCTGACGTCCAGGTTCCCCGAGAAATGGCTCTCTGATGCACTGTGCTAGCAGATCCTCGCGCTCCCAATCTGCAACCGGGCACTCTATGGCTCCGTCGTCGAACTGGGAGCCTTTGGGAGTAAAGTGGAGGCTATGGCCGGGATCTGGCTGCGCGTTCACACTTGTGGCTCACGAGACGCCGAATCGAAGGGCGAGCGCGCCCTGGAAGTGCGAGACAACTCAAGCTTCGCGCTTGCCGTTCTCATTCTGTCAGCGACTGGCGTTACATGGTTAGCCTTTCGCCAAAACTTCAACCACAGTTTTTTATTTTTTTTTATTGAAGGATTTAGTTTTAGTTGTTAGAAACCTTCACTTTGTATCGGAAAATACACTGCCGTCTTCGGCGATTCTCTCTACACAACTTCCTCTCGTGCTGGTGTTTTTTTTTTTTTTTTTGGGGGGGGGGATTTCAGGTTAGTAGCACCAAGCACCTCGTACGGTAGCCATTTGTTTTCAAAGAACGAGGAGTTTATCCTTGACTTATCCATTCTCGGCGAACCGATTCGAATTCGCGGTGAAAGGTTACTTTAAAGTGACATTTCTCGTATACCGAGATTTTGTTATCCACACATCGGCGACACAAGCCTTCGCACCGCCACCATATGCAAAGTCGGTGCTTAACGGCTGAAAAAAAAAAAAAATATATATATATATATATTTTTTTTTTCGTCTTGAAATACGGAAGATTAATATCACTGTAAGAAATCTGTGGAGCACGGTTGATAAGTTGATTGCACACACAGTGCCAAAGACGCTTGGCCAGGAACGCTTTCAATACGATGACGAGTGATCTTAGCGCGGCTGGTTTCAAATGACACTTTCAAGTATTTAAAGGAATCGAAATGACGATTGCCTTGGCAACAGATACTGTTCAACCAATCACCTTGTGAGGTTTCGGTTGTCTGTGTGTTAGTATATATTTGTGTCCTGCTAGGGAAGGCAATGGCGCTACTTTCCCGTGGTGCAGTGAATTCAATGTGATCGGAGCGTGGGAAGGTCGGCCTCACACGCGCGTCGTGCTTGCAACGATAGACTAAACAAAAGCACACTCGTTTGGAGATTTGGCAGAAGTATACAGCTAGAGGGCAACGCCCAATCTTGCCGGCGCCAGTGACATATGGCTGATTGGCGACTGAGTGCCCGTGAATGTAGTGCCGTGAATGCCCTCGTTGTTCGTTGATCAATCGCAAAGTGGACACCTTTTGCGAGCAATTTTGAGACTGTCGGAGAGACTCATTCATACAAGGCTATTTATACAGTATGAAAGGCCGAATTTGCGCCTTTTGTCCGCTGCAGCGCGCGAGGGTCCTTTGCTTCGAAGATAAAACGCCGCCGCATTCCTAAAAAGAGGAGCTTCTAGCGGTCATATTTTTAGACCGGAAAGCATGGTTCCGTCCTTGCTCGGAAGCCACCAGTTCAACGAACTTTTAAAATGTTTAAAGCAAGAAAAACAAACAAAAAACACTCGTGTGAGGTGTGTCTGGGTGTGTGTTTATTTATTTATTTTTAATATGAGTTGATTTGAAAAGTTGTAGACTGTGTAAAATTGTTAAAAATTATGTTAAAGTTCTATGGGAAATTGTTTTTATGCTGTCGTCGCCGCTGCGGCATCTGTAATGAGGTAGCTGATGACGCCTTTGCTGCCCATTTACCACGTTTTTCCTATTAATTTAGAAAAAAGGGATCCTGTGCTTAATTTAAAACTGTTTCTTAGTTTGTGAGAAAAAAAAATCTGCAGAAACATTGTAGCGTCCAGGAAAAAAATCTTGAAATTCCTACTTTTTAACGAGTTGTGACTCCGACATACGTATTGAACAGAGAAGCGCGCACTGATACACACGTCGGGGCAATATACCACGTGGCTTCTAAATACGGCTCGCGATTAAGCCCGGTGGGCCTATATAGCTTTGGCTGTAGTCCACCTTAGGATAAGACGAAGAATAGACCCGCTGTGTTGTCCGAGATACCTGTTTATCCTGCCTTATCGTCCCTTGTGTGGATGATGAACGATGTCCAGGGACTCTGCCGAACAACATTTAGTCGTCAAAAACGAAAAAAAAAACGAACAAAAAACTATAGTTGCCTTTAAAAAAAAAAGGTCAGAGGGGTGTTTTTTGTACTAAGCTATGCCTATATTATCCACAATTGCTGAGTGGAAGTTCTACTCATGTCGCACCCTTCGGCTGTGGCGTAGCCAAGGGAAGGGCTTATAAAACTTCAACCCCCAAAAAATCTTTGCTACGTCATTGGCGTGGCGCAGTTCAGGAATTCTGACTTGGATTGCTACATTCGGAATGCTTTCGTGAACGAAATAGACACTACAGCCAGCCAGATATGCTGCTATCGTGCTTCCATGCAGTGTCTCGTCAATATTGGGAACACTTGCTTTCGTATACCTTGTTTCTTAAGGGTCATAAAGCGGCGATTCGTTGTTGTCGTTGTTTTTTACGCAGCGGCAGTGGCAAAACAAGTTTTCGCGTTATAATTGCACGAAGAAAAGCTATACAGCTTTTCCACAAGGGCGCAGCCATCTTGAATGTCGTCGCTTCTGGTATGCGGTAAAACATTGTTTTAATATCTCCACGCCGCTGGAAAGCGTTTACGAACAATGCGTGATTGTCACATACTCTTGTTTTGCCTCGCCTTTATTTTTTCGCTTATTGCAGGTTGAAATGTTTTGTTTCTTCCTCCCGCATGCCAGATACGGTACCCACGTGACTGAGAACGAAAGGAAACCAAAAACGTCTATAGACGTATTTTATTTACTCCACTCGTGCGCATAGCTTTGGCAGGTACTTTCAGATGGACGCGACTTACATGTCGTACGCTTTTCATTTTGTTGGTATTTGCTATTTATTGTTATTAGCGATTCTTACGATGCGCGCACGTTTCAACTAACGTTTTGGCAATCAGAGCCTATTTTTTCTTTTTACTCTCGTATACTTTTTTTTACATTTTTTAAATGTTTTAGCTTACCACATGACTTTTATTGAATACCTTCCTCGTTTTAGCGTAACAAAGGGGTCCACATAGCTTTAAACATTTTCGGACCCCCACCTGAATGTGTGTACATTGTATTATACTAACACCCGTTTGTGCCAAAATAAACAACTTTGACTTGGATTCCGAGCATTGCCCGTCTCTCAATCCATACCGCAATGGGCGAAGAGGAACAAGGCCAGAGAGTGGATCGAAATTCCACTTGGGCTTCGTGCTCCCAAATACTTTACTAGGGGAATACATCATACTCCGTTCATTTGAATTAGACGGCGCGCATACTGCGTCAATTTTTTCCTTTGGCGGCTTTTACGTTTCGCTGCGCCAATAGCAAAAAAAAAAAAGTTTTTTAGCTTTAAAAGTTTTTAGGGAAAAGCTACGGACACATATTCAGCAAACACTTGCATCGACCGAGGTTGCTGGGCATCCAGCCTCCAGCCATTCAAACTGCGCGAAACTTGTGCGTCGCCGGGGCCATTGTATTATCGAGAAGGTTGGCAGACACCTTCGCCCTTGTAGCGGCTGTCACGTTCTCGAGCACGGCGGAGTATAGTAAAGTATTTGGTGCATCACTCGACAGGGGTAACGTCGGGTTGGGGTCGCGCGACACGCGGCCCTGAAAACGTGCGCGCGAATAACAACGGTTCCCCGAGCTCCTGTCATGTTGCGCCATCTCGCGGCGTTTGTCAGAAACGGGAGCGAAACTTTGACACACTTGCTTCATGGCGAGGCGGTGCCGCCCAGACACCTCTCATCCACCGCCATCCATGCAGACTATACTTCAAAAATAAGTTAGGCTTAAAAATAAGTTAGGTCCACGCGGGTGCAGAGCCGACCCAACTGTATAATTTGGTGCAGCGTTACTGTACTTTCTTCACTGTGCATCAGCGCCGGACAGATTCCTTTTTTCTCAGTGTCTGATCAAGGCTCGGAAAACTGGCTAGCACATAGGCGGCGAGTTGTCTTCGGCCACTAGCAAGTGCGTGGCGTTATGTTATGAACGGCGCAGCTGCGTACCTGACAGTCCTGACTGATCCTTCTCCATTTAACCGCTGCCGCCGGGATTTCTTCGCACTCGTGTGGAGGAGAGAAGGTTGGTCTTTCAAGCCTGCAGCGCGGCCATAAATAAGATACGAATAACCCCCTATCGGTTATTTTACAGATTCTTTATTCTTTCTTTATGGCTATAGACAAAGTTTCCACGCTGAATTACATTTTGGTGGAGGAACTAACTGAAGTAAACAAATGGAAGATATGATATGCGTCCCTTGAAAGCCGTTTAAAAGGGTCATGAAACTGGGTTAGAATGTTACGCACTTCATGTGGGCATAGTGACACCATCGGGACACAAATATATATTATAGTCACCATGCCACGCCACTTACAGGGTGGCGTGGCATGGTGACACTTTATGACACGCTAAAAATAAAATATGAGATAAATATTCTGCTAGATCCCATTTCTAAGTTTGTTTTGAGAATGGCGCGATAGTTTCGTGGATAAATCGAGTTATATGTGGGATCCTCGGATCCGCCCCTTTCGAAAAGGCCGCCGTAATTGGCGGATTAGTGACGTCGTCTGTCTGCCCAGCGCTGTTTCCTTGTACGCACTCCGAGACTTGGCTGTCTTGGCGTCTCGAGCTTCAGCGTCCTCGTTTACTTTCCGTGTTTCGAGCATGCGATCCGTGACGATTGCGTCTACGGCATCGCTCGCTTCGTCAAAGTCTTTGACACTGATCGCAGCAGCGATGGGAGTGATTGTCATCAAGAGTTGACAACCGAACTGTTCCCGAAACGTCGGGTAAATGTTTATTACATTTTTGGTTAGAGTCCCTATTTTTCGCTTCATGTCTAGTCCTAACCTGGCGGAGGGCTGCCGAACGTTTACCTTCGAATCAAGAGATGTTGGAAGCTGGTCATTTTGACTGCGACCCGCTGGCGACCAGCTCCATGCGACGACGAAGTCACGGACGAACTCGCCGTGGTCGCCGTCGACCGGGACAATCTCGCAGGTGCGTGCATGCAGGGTGGAAGGTCAGAAGGGCCGGGGGCGAGAGCGAGGATAGCCTTGGAGTAGCCGAGTTGCGTGAGCGGTTTCGGTCGCGCCGTGGCGTGGCTAGCTTAGGCGATCATGGGGTGCCTAGAATTACCGGAAGCACCGCCCTACACCTTTCTACACCGGCGTAGGAGGTGCAGGTACATTGAACGAAGCCATTGTACAACGCTGTCAAAACTGCTGGCGCGAGCATGGGGTTTGATTTCGCAGGTCATTTGCACGCGTTCTCGCGCAAACGAAACCATCGATGAAGACACGCGCTCGCGCCAGTAGCTTTGACAGCATAAGTCACTGATCTCTATGGCGTATTCACTGGCCGCCATATTTGAGGTCACTGTTTAGAGCGCATGCTTAGAACGAGCTCAGATTAATAGGTTGTCAAGACCGGCAATCTTGATGGTGCGGGGTGCACGTTGCAAAATAACTGTGAAGCTAGCCATCAGCACGTGCTCAGCATTAGCGCACACAGATATGGCCGCCAGTGAATACACCTAGAGCCACTAAATAAGCTACGCTCAGAGTAACGACACTTGGCCATATTGTGGCTTAAAATCATGGTTGCCAGTTGTCTGAAGCTTTATCTGAAATCTCAGGAAACATAGTTCCGTCCTCCACAAAAGTTTAAACAGTCCGCGACAGAGGAAAGCAATATTACATGAGCTTCCTAACACCGAATCAAATGCTGAGGAAGTCGCACTTTTGAATCATGACGATCTGCAGTTGCGTCTGCTCTGCAAGCCCAATATGGCGGCGCCCACAACAATGTCGGGGAACGGAGTGCCGATACTCTATACACCCTATTGTAGTAGGCTGGATCGCGGATCGGGAGCCCTTCGGTGGCACCATCGGCAGCCGTTACTTGACACCAGGCAATACGCGCAAGTCTATGGGAGAAACCCACAAAAGTAAGAATATTGAAGTATGTACGCTGGGCTCGGGGGCGAGTACTTTACGGTGTGCTGCGATCCTTATGTCGGGTGTTTGAAAATCGAATCGGTATTTGTCAAACGTTCGAACGCCGATTAAAAAAAAAGATCAAACGTACTGGAGCACCTACGACTGAGCTGGCAAGCTTGCTCTCATAGTGGAGTAAATGAAGGAACTTGCCGTCCATGAGACCGTCCTTGGGGAAGCCCAGAAGTTGATGAACGACAAAGAAGTTTAATCTCGACAGCGGCATTCCGGGAGTGAGCGAATTCCGCGTAGCAAAGCCTTCGAGCTTATCGTCTGCCAAACCCAACTCAACGAAACTGCCACCGACTCCGCGGTAACTCTAGGTAACTCTCGTCTCATTGAGCTGCACTATACATTTTTCGCCCAGCGGAATCACTATCGACCACAAAACATTTATTTATAAGAACTTCGAGGGCTGTCAGTTTTAATGTTTATAAGCAAGCTCTTTGACGGGCTTATCGAAAAGCAGCCAAAAAGTTTCAGTGCCGACAACAGCTTAAAAACGGGGGAAACGGCACTCTTGTTTTTCCCATAGAGTCCCATGCATTTGGTGGTGTCAATCAATGGCCGCCGGTGGCGACACTCGGCCCCAGCTGCCGAGGCCGCGGTCCGCGATCAGTGGCCAAGTATAAAACGGAGTATTCGCGACGAAACGTTTTGGTACCGCCGGCTGGTGGAATTGTTTCACAACCCAGAGTGAGGATACTTCAACTTCCTCTGCTGGTGCAAGCACGTGCGATACCAAGCTTCTTTGCACTATGAAAATGTTAAACCATAACCACGTGGGTAGCACAGCGCGGCACTAGCCATAGTAAGGAAAACGGCAGCGCGCCTGGCAGGCTTCTCACCGCGAATAGTGCGAAAAAAGAACAACTAATTGTTACAAGGGGACAGATAGCTGCAGTTACGCTTAGAGCACTATATAGCTCCTACGGAGCAGAGTAGCGCAGTCCTTTGATCCGCGTTTTTTGCCGACAACATGGCCGACAGAGCAGCTCGGCGCGAGTCACGTGGTACTCAGAGTTCCAGGAGGCGGCCCGCCCTATGGGAGAATACATGAAGGTCAACGCAACACGGCTAATTAAAAAATAAACGCGCGAGTTGACACTTTTCAAAGCTAGTCTTTCGTGAAGTTGGTAAAGCACTAAACACTTTATCAAAGTTTTAATTATATCGGATGCGTGTGCAAATTTTGAGAAGGCAATTTCCAAGGCAATGGCGTTTGAAGCAGACGATTTTCGCACGCAGCGGAGATGGGCTCTTCGGGTTGGCCGGAGCGGGTCACGTGGACGCTGTGACGTCGCCGCGTCGTCTGCTGCATGGTGCCGCTCGTGCAATTTTTAAAAACAAATTACGTCCTTACTTGGCACACAGCTCGGCGCAAATGATTCTAAAATGTTCCTTTATTATGTCAAAAACTGTTGTCGTTCCATACATCTCCACAACATTGAAGAAACGATTTTCGTCATTATTCCTGCCTGGCGGGCGTTCGCCACTAGTTGCCCTGAGAGACGGCGTTCTAGATTGCGCTACTCTAAGGGCCTTACGCTACTCTGCTCCGAAGGAGCTATACTAGTGCTCTAGTTACGCTAAGCCACAGTTGCCACACAATACTTGCGGACACCATTCTGCAGTGCTGTTACGCACGCAGTCAAAGCTACGGGCGCACGTGCACTTGAGCACCTTGAGCACCCATCAAACCAGTGCACGCGCACTCTTCACTTCTTCGGGAATAGCACCGTGGTAACGCGTAACAGTGCCATTGTGTTTCGGCTCTTTTATTTTATTTCGCCAGGCGCATTCCTGAAGTTGCCTACGAAGCTCGGAGAGCACGAAGGTTGTGTTCTCGGTAGCTTGTGTTTACGCTGACTCCTCAGCATCATGGGTCTTACACGTGGATTCCCGTGCCATAAAGACGCGACTGGCTGGCGTCAGATCGGATGCGGCATCGAGAGTCGAGACCAACAAGCAGCGCGAGAGAAGAATTATGCGGAAGTCTACCTGCGGGACTCAGAGCGAGACGTTGTGCGATGGTGGTAAACGCGACCACCATAGTTTCCGCTCATGTAGCCTAAATTTGTACAGTCGTGCAATATGAAGGTGAACGCCGGACCGTCGACCGCTCCAGTCCGGCGTTCACCTTCATATTGCCGGCGGTTGTACTTCCAACTATATTAAACCCAGTGTTTTTTTAATTACCAAAGCCCAGTTGTCAAAAGCTTGTTTATTTTCCAGAATATATTTTTGGACTATTTTTAATAGCAGTTAAAGGCGAGTTAACTGCGGTTAAGGATGCCCGTGTAACACCTGTACAATTTGCGTTTCGGAGGTTTTGGACGTGAAGGATTTACTCTGATGAGTATTTAACGAGAGTACAATAATCGATTTATCACCCTTTTAATTATACTGAATGCTGCAGCTCTTTCTATGCTGCAGCTCTTTTTGTCGTCTGCTCTGAACTGTTAAGAAATTCTGACTCTGCGAGCACAGACGAAGCCACTCTCCAAACCTTCAATGCGTATAGCTGCTTCGCTACAGACGAAAATAACGAAATAATGCGTGCCGACACCTTCCGGGTATAAATATGACTCCACACTTGCTCTAGATCAACGAATACAAGAAACCATGTTTCATTCGTTTCCTCGACGCGTTGATACGTGCTATGCTCAATAAAACTCTCGCTCTCTCTCTCTCTCTCTCTCTCTCTCTCTCTCTCTGTATATATATATATATATATATATATATATATATACATATATATATATACACATATATATATATATATATATATACAGGGTGTCTTTTAAGCCCAACAGATTTGTTTAAAGAAGCCGTGAAAGTTACACTTATGCGGCTTGTGGAGGAGAGTTATACGGCAAGGGGGACATTATGTGGGCGGCTAATCTATGGGATAAGTCGGCTAATTAATTAAAATTCGTTAGTTAACTTTTAATCAGTGAAAATAGACATATGGTTTCAGCTAGAAACTTAGAGAGCATCATCGAAGACCACTAAATCGCCTCTTTTTAGAACGACTTGAAGCTCGTGGGAAACTCGGGGGCACACCAAAGTAAAAAAACTCGAGCAGCAGGCGCAAAGCTAGCGGAGGCGGAACGCGATGATAATAGGCCGTTTTCACTGGCGGCCATAGCTGTGTGCGCGACTGCAGAGCGCGTGCTGGAGGCGAGCTGCCCAGTTATTTTGCAACGTGAATTCCACAGCATCGAGATTACCGGTCTTAGCAGCCTAGTAATGTGAGCTGGTTCTGAGCATGCGCCCTAAACATCGCCCTCAAATATGGTGAAAACTCCCTATAAGGGAATATCTTTTAAAGGGAGTTTTCGTAGATCGCTTTCGCCATCCCGCAACGCTCTCCGCAACCCGCTACGATACCCGGAACTCTACAGTCAAGGCCATGGGCGCGCAGGCGCAGTAGCGGCTTCTTCGTTGCGGAGGGCTTAGCGGAGGGAGAAACGCGGTCTACGAAAACTCCCTAATCTAATCATCCGCGTGCCGCAAGCGCTTTCCTTGTACCTGCTCCACGAGTGGTAACTTTAGGACGCTATACGCTTCTCACGCGCTCGAAGACTTTCTGAAAATTACTAATTTAGTGGTTTTTGATGACGCTCAGCAAGTTTCTAATTGGAACCATATGTCTATTTTCACTAAGTAAAAATAATTCGCGAATTTTAACTAATTTGCCGATTGAGCGTTACGATTAGCTCCTATACTATGTCCCCTCGGGCTGTATAACTCACCTGCCGCATACGTGTAACTTTCACGGCTTCTTCTAAACAAATATGTAATGCTTAATAAAAATAAAAAAAAACATTTTCTATATATTGCATAGAGCAAGAGCAACTTGTAAGGGGCAGTTACCTTCGACGTTCGGGAGCTCCATGGACTTGGGAGGTGCCACGTGACCCGCGTGCGAGACACCCCACACGAGCAGCTGGCCCCTATGGGCTTCGTAGATTTCTCGCATGAACTCGGAGTAGAACTCGATCGAACCAGGGTTGCCTGCAAAGATACAACGGATACGTTGTGAGCCTCAGTCACACCGTTGCAGACAGAATTTCCCGCGGGCACGACTCAAGCATTTCCGAACCACGTCTGCCTCATAAGTATGCTTGGAACATGACTGCAGATAGTCTTTGTGTGATCGATCTGACCGTCATACAAGGAATAAATCGGGCAGTATCTGCAGACTCTTTTGTAATGGTGTTAGCAGTGTTGTTTGCGGCTTTAGTCTTTCAGGTTTTGTCGCCGACTTCCGTCTTATTTCCAACATAATCAGAAAGAGATAAAGAAATGCGTACACCAATTCGCGTTTACATTACACTATGCCCGCAAGCATATTGAACGTTTTGGGCAGAGGGTGTTAGTTCTTAGAACGCTATCCGGCGAGAGAGTGAGGAGAGGAGGAGACCTCAGAACGCCGAGCTCTGGTTGGAATGATTAGAGGGTAGGCCTAAAACTAGTGGCCTTTGTTTCCACTATGGCGCCTGGAGCGCGTCTTCGACTGGTGTGTTTAGCGCCGCCCATACGCCAAAAGTGGTCCCGAAGTGGCAACAAATGACGTCACAGAAGCCCAAGTGTCATGTTGTTGCATGTCGCGATCCTGGCGGTTGGTCGTAGAAATGCTAACGAGAAGCTGCGAGTGGCGCAACCGAACGCGAGTGTCGCTGTCATCACAGCGTCCCAACTTCTGGCGGCAGAAGCTTCCGTGGACTGCCACACTGGAGAGCGACCTGCAGCAGAACAGGCGTCTGCCGCATACACCGCAGCTGTCGGGACGCCGCCAGGATCGCGACCGACGAAAGCATGTCACTTCTATGACGTCATCAGGCGGAAATTCAGGCGCCACATTTCCGGACGCGGTAAACACACCAGTCGGAGGCCTGTTCCAGGCACCACAGTACAACCGCTAACCAGGGGTCTTTAACGTTCACCACGCAATAGTGATTATACGAACGCGTGCCGGTACGAAACTCATCCACATCGAAACGGACGGTGGGTGGGGATCGAGCCCAGGAGGTTTTGCAGCGCAAGCTTTCGCTCTACGCTCCAAGCCAACTGTGTCCAAGCGCGCTCTCGTTTCCTCCTCTCCTTCCTTTCTCGGCGCACTGACATTGGGTGCTCGAGGACGAGGTATCACTTCAAAGTTTACTTCGAAGTGTGACCCAGGAACGGTATCGCGTTTTTAGAAACTCTTTGATAAAACTGCCTCAATCTAATCTCTCTCGTCCTTTGTGTGGTTTGTGCCCGTGTGATGACGCGTAGACTCATCCACGAACATTTCTCTACAGCTATCTGCACGTGCACACGTGCGTGTAACAAATGATCGATTGTATTTGCGGGTCAATAGATGGCGGGTGAACGACTGACCTGATACGAATTGTACGTGTGCTGTTGCTCCTGTGCAAACTATCTATGCTATCATTAGACATCATCAAATACCTCCAAGCACTTGTCCGAACATAGTTGCACAGCATGGGCGGATTTAGGAAAAGGGGGGGGGGGGCGCAAGTGCGCATGGCGAGGCGTGGCCAGGAGGAGAGCAGGCGGAAACCCTCTGTAATACGGGCTATTCTCTTGTCGTAGGAAATTTCAAAGAGCTCGGTCGTGAGCAAACCCCAGTGTGAGATTGAGCATTTATACGTCACTATTCTTCTTAATTATAATAGAAGCAGAACTCTCGCCAAGGATGAATCTTTTATCTTAAGTTTTGACAGCGACGCGGATAGTGCCCGTGACCCACCCATAAAAAGGGACCACTTTACCGAGTAATCGGATAAGCGTTTAGCGGGCGATTAATTAAAGGGGTACGGAAATAAAAATTTAAATATTCAAATTTCGTTCAGAAATGAGTCAAGCATGACGGATAATAACTGCAAATGATAATCGCACGTCTGTATTTTGAACGAATGGCATATTTTTCGTTCCAAACGGTGCACTCGAGCAAGCGCTCAAGAGAAGCGAACGGAGAGCGCGATGCGTCATCGGATATCCGACGCAAACAAAAACAGAAAGAAAAGATTTCTCGCGTTCGCTTCCAGTATGGGCGAAAACACTGTTTTGCCTTTGCCATGCCAATAGAGGGCATTTAGGATATAAGCGTAACCGGCAGAATTTCTCGTTTTCCTCCCTTTATTTTTTTACTATTTACAGGTTGATACGTTGATTGTTCTTTTCGTCGCCCATACCGGATACGCCTATTAGGTGGCTGGGGACGAGTACACAGAAAAGGTCTCGTGGTTATGAGCTTTGCCGTCGGTGGCGTTGTCAGCGAACGCGTTGCAACCGAGCCGTTCGAAGTACCCGTGGGGTGACGAGCATGTGGCTGGCCCAAGGAGCACGTAGCTTCCACAGCACTGTCAGCAGGGGTGAACGGGCTGGGAAAAGCAACTTTTGTCCAAATCTTGAGCGACGGGCTAGTCTTCTAGGGGCAGAATGGCTGTATCCGGGTGCACAAACGAGGGTCCGAAAAAGAGGGAGTCCCTCCTTTCCGTCTTCTTGGACTGTTTGGTTCAATGCGTGATTTGTGAGTTGAGGAGGCAAGCTAAGAAGAAGATATGTTGAAATTCCAAAGAGCGGCGCTGCTCGATGGAGCTTGCTACGTCATGACTACGTAGAAGTTCCCCAACGTTGCTAGATTACCTCCGCATGCAACAACCGAACGCATCACATTGAAAGATCGTTTAATTAAGCTTTAAAATTAGTTTGCTTGTGCCTTTCAACGCGTCTTGTGTTCTAAAGGTTATGCTGCAACATGCGACACATTAAAGGTATAAAACGAGCGCTGGAATTTCGTTTCCCTATTAACTGGTTGAATGATTTTACAGCCCGTCACCAATAGGACCTAAACTTCTGGTTGCACAGCTGGTCATGGCCACGGTATGCTACTAAATAAACCCTTCTCAAATGTTCGCGCCATGTAGTCTGGCTGCTGCGCCGTAAGGCGACACGCAAATTACCAGCGCCCTTAGTGGTTCAGATGCACTCTGGGAGACGGGTAGTTTCGGTTTCGGTTTTGCCGGTTTGTGTAACTCGTCTGCTATCGTCTCCGCACCACCATCGCTCACGTCGTCGTGGATTGCTCTGCACTTGCGCGCGATGCAGTGAGTACCCTTCTCGTCGCTACGTATCAGACGCAGAGATAGCGAAACAATTACTATTTTGCTGGCACAAGTAGTGAGCGAAAACGCCGTAACGGCGAAGTCAAGTGAACACAGATCGCAGTGCTAGTGCCGAGCGCAGTACCAGTTCACTGCGTGCATTTCTTTGCAACCCAAGAACAGCCACTGAGACTAGTACTCAAGTTTTATAAGACCTTCGCTTCGCCGATCGATATTTGGAATCAGGCTAACGCGGTACATGACGAACCTCGCTGTATGCGATGCATCCGTTCAAGCGCAAACACGTACCTCTTGCTGCGTCGCTTTGAGGAGATTGGACACGGGAACGAGGTTGTTATAAGACTGGAGCGCTAGTCTCAGTGGCTGTTCTCCAATGTTGCGTGACGACTTTTGAAGAAGATCTATTGTCAACAACTTGCGTCTCACCGCGCACTAAAAAAAAAAAAAAAATGTTTATTTATTTTTTACATTACACGGATGACAGCCAGTCACGGCAAACGACTGGCGACTTCAGCGCAGTCGGCGACACGTAGAGGCTAAGAGCAGAAAGCTAGCTTCGCTTTCCAGACTTCTCGAGCGAATAAGATATTCACAGCGCCTGGCGGTCAAAACAAGAAACCGTGAAAGTAGGTTGAAGAACACGCGATGAAAATCGCTAATAGAAGGATCCCAGCGAATGACGATGCTCAAAAACAAATAGACCTGGAAAAAAAAAACGCGATGTGCACGGGACATTGAGCAAGTGAAGCGACATGCTCGTTGCCTCTGCGCACGTCGAATTTTCGTTTTTTTTTTCGTATTTCTGATTTCTTTATTATTTTTGGGGATCCTTGTATTGTTCGCAGTGACTGACTGTCTTCATTCCAAAGGAAAGTGAACCCACAGACATTTTGTAGAGCGTGCGCTGAGCTCTCCTGTGTTCTGTTGATAAGTGGTGCACAAGGGTGAAGGATTTAATCGAAAATGAAGAAATTCTCATCTTCAGTTTTATAAAATCAACAGGAAACTTTGATAGCTTGTAATTGTGTTTCATGGATGTTTGGTCGTCCTGAAGGGTGCCCTCGTACCTCCGCTGTAAGTGAAGTACGATTGCGAGCCCGGGGTCGCGGTATTGATTCCAGGGGCGCACGCCGGGTAGGGATGGAATCCGGGATCCGTAGTTCCTGCAGCACCAGCTTTCGCTCCGCGTACTGAGACCTGCGGTGCGTTAGCACTCCCAAGCGCCCCGGCCCGCACTCAAGGAATCATGGGAACGGTGTTCCTTTCAACTACATGGTGATCGCTAATTTACGACTAGCTCCATGGTTACACACAAACTTTGAGGCGTAATTCCGGAGTCACCCTGAACAAGCGCCCTGATATACCCCAGTGACCTGTCATATCACTTTGCCAAATTGCTCGTCAAAGGCAGCATTTTCCGATGCTGCACATACGATCCACCTTTCAATCTGGCTAGAGCTGCAGAAATCTCTTACAATATTATCATTCTCGTGATGTTGTTTTGAGCAGGAATTGCTTAAAAAGCCGATAATTCACTACAACAAGAACCAGGATTTAGCCTCGGAGTCCACGGGGCTGGTTTATAGCGTTTTTTAGCGTTTCTAACTTAATATCAGCATGATAAGCATGATAATAATGTAAGAGATTTCTGCAGCCCATCCAGGTTGAAGTGTGGACCAGCATGAACAGTATCGAAAACGCTGACATTGAGGAGAAATTTTAAAAGCGATATGACGGGTCACTGAGGGTATATCAGGTGCTTGTTCAGGGTGACCCAGGCTCCCGTTAAAAATGCTGTGTAACCAAGGATAGCCTCGAAATTACCGTTGGCTCATGGAGGTGAACCGTTCTTTCCAGCACCGGAGCCGGGGCACTTGGGTGAGACAGCGTAATGGGTCTATTGGTGTATATATCCGAAGCTCGCGCTTCCTTTTGAGGTATGTTTGTGAAGCGCGCCGGCTTCGAGAGCAAGTATTGGGTTGGAATGTTCACGGACCACCACTGGTTCAGCTTCTTTGTCGCGGTAAAATTGCGAGCATAAAAGGGACTATCTTCTTTCAGTCTTGCCTTCACGAATCTCGATGGCGTAATTGTGGGATTAAAACCACCCGCCTGACGACAGTCGAGCGCGGCGTAGGTATTAAAAACGAGAACTACGTGAGCGCTCGACTTCGGCTCGTAACAATCAATGCCTCGACGGACACTCGGGTGGTGGCTCGTGTCCAACCAGCGCGGTGATGAGAATAGCCCAACTCTAACAATGCCTGGAGCGCAGCGCCCGTTTTCTACGTTGCCGACCCAGCGCGTGGCTATGATTAACGTTGGCGGTGGCGGTAGGTTCGGGGCCAGAACACGCGACCACGTGGCCGCGTGTTCTGGCCCTGAATAGAGGGGATGAACGATGCTCATAATTCTCGAATTTCAATCCCTCAAATTTCGCCCTCCCCCCCCCCCCGCAAAAAAAAAAAAAAAAAAACCTATGGCAAGTTTACGTTAGGCAGTAATTCTAAAGGCCCGTTCACACTCTTGCGACTGAGTTCGACCGAGAGAGACCAGACCGGTTTTTAAACCTCTTGCGATCTCTTAGGACCAGCTCCGCTGCACCGCATCCGGTCCCAAGAAGTCGCGAAAGGCTTAAAAACCGGTCTGGTCTTTCTCGGTCGAAAAGTAGAAAAATCACATAAATCCTCACCCTTACATATATTGGTCTTGGCCCTCACACTTCTTACCGTTTTTACCTGTGTTTCAATAGACCTGGTTTTAAAGAGGCCGTGTAGCAATATTGGGTAGTAATGTTTTTCAATTTACACAAGTGATCAAGCTTCAAAAAGCTTGATGACGAAGTTGTGGAGATCGCATCGTTGGCGTTGTCAACAATGGGATTAAGTTTTGCGATCCCTCCCTACGGTGACGATATTTGTATGCGGCTCATACAGTGTACACAATCACTGCCTGATCATTCGATAAGGCTCGTGACAATCCATGACTAAACATGGACTCGTGCCTTATCGCTGCGATTACGCGAATAGCCGGACAATAGGAAGTTCTCGTAGACC
This sequence comes from Ixodes ricinus, assembly GCA_037355805.1. Lineage (NCBI taxonomy): Eukaryota > Metazoa > Arthropoda > Arachnida > Ixodida > Ixodidae > Ixodes > Ixodes ricinus. The sequence goes on along the minus strand of JAZHYW010044419.1, from coordinate 12,874 downwards.
GCGTTTCCTCTCCGCTAAGCCCTCCGCAACGAAGCAGCCACTACTGCGCCGGCGCGCCGATGACCTGACTGTAGAGTTCCGGCTAGCGTAGCTGGTTGCGGAGAGCGTTGCGGGACAGCGGAAACGATCTACGAAAACTTCCTAGTTAGAATGTGTGGAACTCAGTTCGCTTTTCGTGTCATGTACTTTCTCAAGCACCAGCGCGTGATTATGATAAACATTGGCGGCGTGGCAGCTTGTTCTGGCTGCGAGCTGAGGAAGGAACGCTGCTCGGTTTTCTCGAATAAACTTTTTCCGCAACTGCCACTGCGTGGAGAAAAAAAAAAAGAAAATCTAACGTGTGTTTTGGGGAATGAATGTCAGGCAAAAATTCTCAGCGGTATTTACCGAAAGTACAACAATCCTTGTATCGTTCCTTTAAAGGAAGGCGAGGCCAACTATCTTCTGCAACGTCGTGTTTTTTCCTCATTTTTTTCTTTACCTCTTCAGGTGCGTGTGTGTGTATTTGAGGTTTACTTATCGTTTCAATCGAACTGCGTGCTGAAAGCAAATTTCGACGGCGCATTTCATTCCTTTGTTTCGAAACATCCACGTGACGTATATCTAAAGAGAGACGAGGCACTCTATCGACCTTGAGCGGACTATAGAACAATGGGCCGACACGGGTGCCTAAGTTCTGTGTACATGCTTCCCGTGTTTCTAAAACAGCGCTTCTCTCGTTTGCTTTTCGTGTTTTCTAGTTTGCAAGACGACGGCCAGTCGACGGTTGCCCGTGCGTTCCCGCTGCTCGCTTATTCACTGGGAACACGAAACCATGTCGAGTTCTCGGCGTGTTCTCGGTAAAAAAAGAATAGGATCCTGACCTCGTTGCTTTCAAGCTCTTTCCACTCCGAGCATTGCGCGCGCGGAAGTATCGACGCACGGATATCTTAATGCAAAATTATATTCGTACCGATGCTAACTCCGACCTGGCATTGAACATGTAGAGTGAAGGGGACCAGCTGTCGCATACCTGCGCCACAAGCTCCGTGGGCCCGAATACCACCTGTAGAAGACAAGGCTCGCGAATTTCTCTTCCCAAAACGTCATCAGTGTGGATTCATGCAGTTCTGCCTAGCTTGTGTCAGCCACTGATCTCGTTTAATACGCTGGATCGCGGATCGAGGCTTGTCTCGCTGGCGTCGAGCGGCGCCACCGGAAGTTAAGGTTTCAACCACGAAACAAATAAATGTTTCGTACGGTTGAGGGTCGAGGGTTGCGGCTTTGTTGGACGTAAACTGTGGATGCGGTTCAATGAGGCAAACGTTCTCCAGAATCAGTGTAGAGCCGTTCGTGATCTCGAAGTCACCAGAGCTTGGCAGACGCATAAGTTAGGAGGCCTTCACTGGGGCCATTCGCACCGTTTGCGCATGTACAGAGTACTGGTGGTGCAAGCTTTGCTTTGAACTGCAGTGAGGGCTTCTGTGACAAACTAAAACGTGGAGCATATTGTTCATTTAGCATCTAAGACAAGCGATGCCGACACAGTCGGTAGTGCTCCGGCACATCTGATTTTTTTAGTCGGATTTTGAACGCTTCAGAAACACCGATTCGATCTCCAAACAGTCTATATAATGATCGCAGCACATGATAAAAATACTCGCCTTCGAAAACAGCGTACAAGCTTCAATGTTCCTACTTTTCTATGTTTTTCCAATAAACTCGCTTGTACTGCCCAGTGTCAAGCAATGGCCGCCAGTGGTGCCACCGACGGGCTCTCGATCCGCTGTCCAGCTTACTACATGTTCGTCTGTTTCTGGCACAAGGGGTAGTTGCGGTGACGTCAGAACGACGCGAGCTCTCATTGGCTGATAAAAAACACATAGTGTTTAGGCCTCAAGGCCTCTAGCATTGAGGTCTCCCCCACTATCCTTTCAATCGAAGCCAATCAGACCTTGGCGTCGCTCTGACGTCACCGCAACTCCAGAAGCAGACGACTTGCTCTCCACATAGAGATCAGTGGTGTCAGCGCGTATCGTAGCGCATCACAACGAGCGGGACGCGCTATACACGAACGCATATCTGTTACGTCACGGCGCGGTGGTGGCGCGTCGGACGCACTTCCGGTCCGGGGCTGTGGGCGGAAGGGCCCATGTGAGACGTGTATTCCTGCGTTGTTTTGAAAGGAACCAGACAAAAACCTGCCTTCTCGTCAAAATGCCGCGACTGGGGCTGTACCAAAAGAGTCGAGAAAGGTTTGAAGGTCAGTTTTCATGTGCTCGGTTCGTCCGAGAACGTGGATATGTGCCGCTGAAAAGGGAAAACGAGACGCCGTCGGACCACGATTGCTTGGGCGGGAAGCACTTTGGGTTGAATTCACGGATACTTGTGGTCATCAGATTTATTTGTTTTGTTCCAACATGAACGCCGGAAAACCGTCAAGTTGTACGGACCACCTGCGGACTACGTTCAGTGCGTCTTCAAGTTCAAACGGCCGCCTGATCGTTCGAACTGTCGTCTGCTTTTTCAAACGTTTCTGCTTGTCGTCTGCTCTTTTAGAGGACACCGGCCCGTAGACCAAACATGGGCCCGGTACTTGCGATAAGAAGTAAGTGCAGGCCTCAAAAGACTTAAGGTTGAAGGTTGGTAAGCAGGCTCGACGTAAACAGTAGATACGAGGAGATGTTGATCATTGTTACCAGTGGCCATCACCGACTTGTTATGCCTGATTCACTTGGTCCGATTCTGCTTGCGATTTTCAGTATCGACGTCGACCATCTCAGCTACGGTTCACGCTTTTGCAGCCCGAGCGACGTCGCTACTGAAAATTGCGAGCGAAATCTATTCATGTGAATCAGGCTTTAGCGTACATTCTGCGGCGTCCACGCGGAATGAATCGCCGCATGTCAGATTATTCACGCGAAGTTTTGCGGTGTAACGAGCCTCGTTAATTTCGCTGACGCCGCTCAAGTAGTCAGTCATCGCCAGGAAGACGTAGAATCAACAATTCCAACGCGAAAAAGAGCGCGGGGACTCACACCGACGCCGACAACATCGCATTTCAATGGTTTGTTTATGGGCGACGGCGAGCTTCTTGCCCACACCCCCATCGCGCATGCGCGGCGCCGGTGGCGTCCGCTAGGGGCGCTCCGGGCGCTCCGGTTTGTTTGTAAGCTTGCGGCGACTCTCGTTGAGCTACGGCGTGTTTTAGCCACTTGGGGCGGGTCGGTGAACCACTAACGATAACGTCACGCGCAGGCCTTGTCTTTAAAGGGGCGATGCAACAATTTTTGTACTTTGCGCAAATACCGCTTAGAACGGATCCCTGACGTTGATGACCTATAAAACACGCGTTCGTTTTTCACCCCACGCAATAGAAGTCCCAGAAACAAATTAAAGAAAAACGAGCAGCGTTCACCCCCTCAACTCGCAGCCAGAACAATCGGCCACGTGACCTGGAATGGATTATATGCCGTTAATGTTGATCATAGCCACGCGCTGGGGTTGGCAAAGCACAGGACACGCGCTGAGTTCCAGACATTGTTATGGCTCGGCTATTGTCGTCGTTGAAGCGATTGGACACGGGCCACTACCCGAATGCTTCTCGAGCTAGTAATTATCACGAGCCCAAATCGAGCGCCCACGCAATGCTCGGGTCCAATCTATGAACCGCATTCAAATATCGTCACTTGGGTGTACTGCGATCCCCACGTTACGTCATCAAATTTTGCAAAAGAGAGATTGAATGAAAATGATCGCTTTTGTCCTTGAAATTACACCGCAACAAAGGAGTTTCTGGCCAGTGGCGTTGCGTGCGAGTATCCTTGAGTCCCACCAGTGCCAGTAAGCTCGTGTAAAGTGAAAACATTCCAACTGAATATCGTTGCACAGCTCCTTTAAGGTGGTATTGGCCAGCCACACAACGAAGGGAAAAAATCAAACAAAGAAAAAAGAAATAAAACCAAAGAAGCCGGGGTCTGATTTTGGTCAAAGTGAGGGCGAGAGTGTCCACGGCTGCAGATTGGACGCATGGCGCCGCAGCTTGCGCGTATTCAATCAATCAGAAAACCGTGATCCGTTCGCGAGCTCGCAATCGAGCGCAAACATATAATGAGAAAGTCTCACGTCAGCGCACAAATAGCGGGAAAGGTCTCGAGGCCTTGCTTGTAGAACGGAATAACTTAATTGTAATTGTGTTGTGTGTATACTAGGAAACGATTCTGAAATCGACTTTCATCCACCGAACGTCGTAAAAGCTGTGAAAGAGACCCAAAAACACGAAATATAGAGAGCCAAAAAAATACTCCGCTATGGAACTTTTAAAACAAAACCGGACTCTTTTGTGCCTTCTTTCCTTCGAAAGCTCCCTGCCTTTTCACTGCGATGCATCCGCGGAACCGCAGCACGTCAGCCGAATCCACGTCGCCTATTGAATAAGGGCTTACCTCACGAGCACCGCGATCATAAACAATAAATAGCCGGCGAATGTTCCCTAAAGGCTGAACTCTATGGGACGAATATGCTGCGAAAAATCGACGAATTTTGCCCGGCGGCTTTTGCTCTGCGCGTGGAATCAGCACAGTGGCTGCTACGTCGCGCGCAAAGCGAGCGTGCCGTCGGGCGACGTTCGTCAGTTATTCGTCGCATAATTTGCTCCATGGAGTTCAGCCTTTAAAGTTTTTGTGAAATAATATTCAGATCCACATTTTGTAGCATAAATAGAGATTTGGCGAAAATAATGCTAACCTACAGCCAAGCGCCATCTATCATGTGGTAAGCGAAGCAAGAGAAAGACCCTACTGCGTCTGCGCAGTCAACCGACGAGCGTCGTCTGCTGAACGGGTTGGCTCCTGGTCGCGCTTTCTTCGCAGAGAAGACTTTCGTTTTTCTGGCCGCTCGAGCAGTGTTTACATTGCTTGTGAACGATCGCTCGTTGGCTATGCCGGAAGGCTGCAGTGTACCGGAGTGCCAGTGCAGTTTCTGCAGTCCGTGGTTAAGAAACAGTGCAGTTTCACCGCTTGCCACTCGATGAACCACGTCGAAGCACTTGGTGCAGGCTCACCGGTTAGGGGACCCAGGGTCTACGGTCATTCGTGTATGCTCGGAACATTTTATCACCGAGCGTAATTACAGCCACATTCACAGTGTTCTTCGGCGAATGCGGACAGGTTCCAAAAGCCCTCCGCGCGAAACCCGATAAGATTCCGACTCTTCGGCTACCGTCGCCCTTCCCGAACAGGAGAGAGTCGCCAAGCGTCAAAAAACCACGGTGAGTCACGTCGCGATCATCAAACAAATTTCACCATGTGGAGGATAACGAGTGCGTTAAGTGTATACAACTCCACTTTTAACGAACAGTACAATATGCATGTGCTAAATTACTGACGAGCCATTGTGGACCCCCACCTCGGAACAGGCATACCGGCGTATGGGAGTACGCGCAGCGTATTAGATACGCTGCGCTACAGCGACAGCATGGGACATGCTGTCGCTGTAGCTGCAACATATCTAATTTAATTTCTCTCAGCTGCGATGTGTCCATGGCTATCGCGGCGATGAGAGGCGCCGATTCAGAAAATACGTCGGTGACATCAGCGCCATCAGCGGCAGTAAAACCTACCGGCACACCCCCAACTCGCCGCCGCTGACGCCCCTATTTTCCTACTGCCGAGAAAACTTCCGGTTCCTGTGCCAGGGTACGTCACGACCGTCAAAATTACGCCGCAGCTTGTTTTGCGGTCAGTTGGAGAGAAAGAAAAAATCGATATTTCATTATTTTTTGTGTAGAAGTTAATAAACCGAAACGAAAACGGATGCTTGTTCGGCATTCAGTGAACATTGAAGGTTTAATGTAAAAGTTATCTGGCAAAAGTAAAAAGGTCATTTCATGGTCCCTTTAAGGCTCTATAATACTCCGACGTTGAGCGCAGTGAACGCAGTGTAGCGCAGAACGCGCGCCTCTCATTGGCCGGCGAGCAGGAACTTGATATCTGCGGCCAATCAGTATCATGTGTGCGCTACGCTATACGCCGCGTTTTCTTCGCTCGACGTCGGATTATATCCGAGCCTTTAGTCAGACCCGATGGTCGTCTGGCGTCTCAGTGTAGATTAGCAGTTTAGCCATTCACAAGCAATGAACCAACTTGCTCAGCTTAAGCCCGTAGCAGTTTAGCCGGTGCAGTACACCCGCTAGCCTGGGGTTTTCAACGTGCATCACGCAGTAGTGGAAAACGACCGCAAGCCGGCACGATGCTCATTCATATCGAAACGGGCCGTCAGAAGGCGCAACCAGTCATTTCGGCTGGAGCTCCCGTGCTCCGCAAACGTTTACTGCACACCAGGCACGTAGCTAGAATTTTGTTTCGGGAGGGGGGGGGGGGCGCCCATGACAAAATGCTGTATGAGGGGGAGGGGGAGAGGAGGTCCCAGCAAAATGGAAGATTTCGGGGGGGGGGGGCCGGGCCCCATGGTCCTTTCCCCTGGATACGTGCCTGCTGCACACTGTACAGGGTGTCCCGCCAAACAATTTAGATTTTTTTTTTTGAACTTCAAAGTTCAACTTTGCATTGCCGAATGCTAATTTTTCACCCAAATGTAGCGCTAGAGGTCCGAACCAAATTCCAAAGTTTCAGCACTAACCGCTATCTTATTCAAAAGTTATAAGTGGTTTTCTGAAAATTAGTTACATAACTTTTGAATAAGATGACGGTTATTGGTGAAACTTTGGCATCTGGTTCATACCTCTACCGCTATAATTGGGTGAAAAATGAGCGATCGCCGATGCGGTAGTCTACTTTATTTTGGCGGTAAAAACAAAACAAAAACAACCTTCTATTTTTTTTTTTACATTTTCTACATTGGAAATTTGTATGACTAACTTCAAAAAGGAAGCGCTCAGAGGCGCCAACGTTTTCCGTCGGTGCATAAATTAAGCTCCTCTATTCCGAAGAGCTGACCATCGCTGCAGATGCACGATGGTTCTGCGGATGAATCAGGCGTAACCCGCGCCGAAGCTGCGACGCCTTTCATTCGAGCTTCCAGCATTTCCTGTTGGGATCGAGGAATACCTGTCCACCCACAAAGGTCTCATTGCGGTTTATTCGCTTCCATGTTTTGAGGGCTACAAATACGTTAAAAAATACTTCGTTTTTACGCAATAACACAACAAGAAGTGTGTTGCCTTTCTTTAAAGTCCTGTTCGCACATACTACACGGTGCTACCTCGGCGCTAGTCAGCGCTGGAAATAGTGCCGACTTTATATATAGAGCGCTATTATAGTGGTATACCGCGCTCATACGGCGCGCGCATCAGGTGATTATTAAGTTAGATTCAAGTAAAGCGCGCGGCATCAGGGCCGTTCTCAGTGTTGGCTAAGAGCTCCGCTGTATACATCTGTGAACCGGCCCTTAAAGGTCGCCCTGCTCATACATCATGCATAGAGACACGGTGTTTCTCTGCAGAGATAATGACAGGACCATCTGCGCCTCAAGCACGTTTACTTCATACATGTGCCATTCATACGTCCGCACAGGCACGTATCCAGGGGAGGCCCATGGGCCGCCCCCCCCCCCCCCTCCATTTTGCAGGACTCTCTCCCCCCTCCCCCTCATACAGCACTTTGTCATGGGTGCCCCCCGAAACAAAATCTACCGCCTGCGTCCGCAGACAGTTTTTTTATGGGACTGACGTGACATACCAGACCAGTTATAACGAAGTCGGTTATAAGTTATAACCAACTTCGTTATAACCGGTTATAACTCTATAACGAAATAGCGGCTCCAGCGGAGCGACCACGATTTCCCATTGCCCTTTTGCACTTCGTTAACCGAAATCGGTTATAACGAAATAGCTTATATATCGAACTGATTTCCGATTCCCGTTGATTTCGTTATAACCGCTCTCGACAGTATAAGGAAGAAACACGCCTGAGCAGATTGTCTTTTGTACGATGTATATTACCAGTGTGGCTGTGGTTTAACAGTTCATCCAACACTTGGGTTTCGGAAGATCAGCTCAATCATTGCGGATGGTCCCCGGGGGCTTTATGAATGATCCTGTTGTATAGATTCCTTTCACCCTCCGTCGCATGGGCGCCGCCATCTTGGAGCCACGTGATGCGGCCGCCATTAGGTTGCTTTCAACCCGTCGGTTGCGCCCCTCCCTCCGCGCTACTCCGCTGCTCTGGCGTGATGCAGGCGCGACGTGCGTTTCGTCAGTCGCGTTTCTACCGCCCTTCTTACCTCTTCACTCCGGCAAGTGCCGTCCGATACAATTTTCTATAGTTATCGGCGACCATAGTAATTGCATTACGTCATTATGTTCACACTTTCTGCCGTTAATTTTGTTAACACGTTTTTGATTCTTTTACTGTCGGTGCTGCTGCGTACGTCTGATGAGGCTATATGGGCACTACGAATCAGCTTGAACGCTCACGCACATTGAGACCATGTGGCGACTCCTAAGGCAGCAGTGAGGGTTCAAAGGTCAATAAAACTGATAGTGGCGAAACATTCTGCAATAGAAGCTACCGATGTAAATATATATATATGATCGCGCATTTCCGGATCCTTCAAGGAAGGTGACAAAATTCTCACTGGTAAGTAACCACTGTGCAGGCTCTCTGCCGGCAACGGGTTTGTATTTGCAAGTATATCAAAAACGTGTTGCTTTTGGTTAAACAGTGTGAACCCAGGCGTGACAGAATAGGCAACACACGTTTAATTTTGGATTCTTTCTTTATCTGATGCTAGAAATAATAATACGTCAACGTCCCGGCACTTGTTTCTTTACAATGTCACACGTACATCTGTTTGACGTTCTTAGATCGTTTTTGACATATAAACATTTGCTTGATCGGTTTATTTGTGAATTCCAAGAAACTGGGTATGCGTCGTGCTTAATTAGTCCCATTTCTGCTAGTATTTTAACTGGTAAACGATTTTCTTAAGATAACCAGTTCAATTCAGTTAATTCATTTCAAAGCACAAAGGCTTTGACTTCCCGTGTAAGAAACTGCCACAGACAGCTTGAGAGTGCCTGGGGTCCATACTCTGTGACGTCGGAAAGAAACCGCCTTCATGGAAATCGCATCGGGTGCAGCCGTAGCCGACGGGGCACAGAGATTTACTTTTTAGTAACCGGCGATGCCGAAATCTTACAAAGGGCGTGCTGCTTCTCGAACCAGTTAAAAGCTTTCTACACAGGTCCAAGGTGGGGTGACTGGCGCTCTACTTCAGCCAAACTGCACCGATATCACTTTTTTTTTGCGGCCTTTAATTTCTATTTGGCGAATCTCGATGAAGAATAATGTCAGACTTTATTTGAGGGGCCTGTCACTTTGTCTCCTACCTTGAGATCGTCGCGCTGTCATATCTCCATGTAACGTAAAGCAGTTTATTTCATAAGGCCAATATTGTGAAAACTTGCTGATGAGCACCTTCAGTTAAATAAATCTTTCTAGTCGGCCTAGGTTGGCTCAGGTAAAACATTTCGAGAAATTAATTTACCTAAATAAAACAGCTCGAGGAAACAACACTTTTTCTTTAGATATTATCTGCGTCATTAAAGGGGACTTCGCCAGACCGCTAAGTTCACAGGCAATGTAATGCGTCTGCGAAACTCAAACAGTAAATCCTGTAACTTCATTTGTTTTTCGCGATTTTAGCATATTGTAAATCATTTTGTAACCTGCTTCTTCACTAAGCGCCTGCGCATTATAGTCTGTTACTGTTACGATATAAGAAGAGGAGTCAGAATCCTCCGACTTGAGCTCGAGCTCCTTCCATACCACTTGGTTGCATCAGCAGCCGAAGCCCGGCGGGGCGGGTGCAAAAAGCTTCGTGCTGGGGGGGGGGCGGAGCTTCGGTGATCTTTATTTTTCTTCTAACAACTATTGTCCGGGTGCTTTCGTGGCCGATGGAAATGCCTTGCATCAGGGCAGCGTTGTTTTACCGCCCAACCTGGCTCGAAATTGACGATTGGACGTAATCAGACGCATCTGGTGCTCAGTGAAAGCGCTCGGCAGTTCAGGCTCGAAACCACCTCGCTGCTGTCCGCGTGTCTCATGATACCGTCGTGTCATTCGTTGTGTGCCCCAAGAAAGCAATTTGCATCGCAAAACCAAGCGAAAACGGCATGAAACAGCAACACAGTGGCGTGCGCTTGCAGCCGAAACCAACCGAATTGAAGCAAACTCTACATGCGGCGAGTGCAACTCAGCGCCCTCTCTACCCACGCAGGTCGGCCAACTGCTGAAATGAAAAAGGTGTATACGTATTCACCAATGTCGGCGGGTAGCGACTTGCCCCTCTGAAAGGAGGCCCACATTTTCCAGCTCCCCTTCCCGACACCCCACAATAAACAACAAATAACAACAACAACAACAACAAATTCACCAAATAGTTTGTTGCAAACGAGCCTCGCTATCACCCCTATCGGCGACCCCTGCGCGCTTCCGGTTTTCTTCTTCTTTCCATTGCGTCGCATACTTTTGTTATTTTTACTACTTTCTACAATGCACTAACCTTCTTACAAACATATTACAGAAACTTCTCCGAAGGAAAACAGGACGCCTGAAGTCCCGCTGGGGCGCAAAATACATGTGGCGCCCTCGGCGAAGGTATCGCTCCCCGCCGAATGTGGTGAATACACCATAACAGCAGCACCACCTTGATCGCCACAGCAGAGCTGCGCTCCTGATGCACACATTCCAGCGCTTATCGGCCAGATGAAAAGAATGGCGCCGAGTCAATTCCAACAATGGGAAAACACCATCACGATAGCACCTCTAACGAAGCTTCAAATTCCACGTAAAACACCAGTAAACTAGCAAATTCATAACAATGAGTCTAACATATCTTGTTTATCACCATTATAAATGTCCTTCTGGACCTTTAACATAGTCCGCCTGTTAAAATTTTGAAACATTAACTAAAAACCGTATATCACGAATAGTACACGTATACATACACTGAGATCGCCTAAGCTCACGGATTTTGAGTCTGTGCGTTTGAGTCTGTATATTTTGTTCTTTCTTGCCATACATAGAGAAACAAATTATCTCAGTTACCGAAAATAAATAAAACTTAAAGAATAAATTGTAATCAATAAAGAATAGAAATAAGTATATAAAACCTGAAATCGGTACATACATCTCGGTGAGCATTGCGTGTGCTCGGCCTTCTTAATTTTAATAATTGCTACAAAGCAAATTTAAATACATCGTTAACATATTAATATTAAACAAGCTAAATGATATAAAGAGGATATCTTTATCAAGTCATCTTTAGCGCCGCATCGCAGCGAAGGCTGCCAGACGCGCGAGATCATAGCGTTGGGAGTCGTTCTGAACGCACGAGAGATTTGCGCCACAGATGCGTTCAGAGCAGGCTTCGCGCTTGTAGCCTTTTCTGCGTGTACATCATAAGGTGAAACAGAGCATAGTAATTTCACCCAAATTATTTTCCTGAATAAAGACTTTCAAGAAAAACAACAACAAATAATAAAACAACAATATGTAATCATCCTCTGTCGTCATCTTCCAGGATTACCGGAGGGCACAGATCAAGAAATACAGAAAATTAATATTTAAAGCAATACGCTCTTCAAAAACAAAGACGATATTCGCGTGGTGAGAAGCTCTCTCGCCGCGCCCTCTTTCAATTTCGGATAGTCGCACGTGCTGCCCACGCGCTTGTGTTTTAATTTGCATAGGCGTACTGAAGCTTCCGGCATTGCACGTGCCGGCACTCAGCGGGTAGCAAGCCGAAGTATCCTCCCATCTGTGCCGCGTAAGTGCACTCCAACTTCGAGGCGGCGATACCCAAACTTCTCGCAGCGAATAAATCAGTTACCATGAATGCCTGAGTCCAGGATGGTCTAGGCCCGTTCCTGACCCTGTGGTTTAGATGCCCCCAGGTTTTTTCCTTTAAAATTGGCTTTAATAACAAATTTTCACTTTTGGGAGATTGGACCCCAATTATTTATTTCCGATTGGTTTAAACCTGTTAGGCCGTTATGACGGTGCAGGTTGAGAGACAATTTTTTTTAAATGTTTTTATACAGTTTTTTCATTCTTGCAGATCGGTTTTAAAAAAAGCTCACGAAAGCTACACTTATGCGGTTAGTGCCAGGATGAGTTATACGCCTAGGGGGAGGCTAATATGTGGGTGGCTAATCTGCGATAATGCCGGCTAATTATTTAAAATCTACTGATTAACATTTTAATTAGTGAAAATAGACATATATGGTTCCAACTAGAAACTTGCCGAGCGTCGCGTCCAGGCAAGCCCCAAATCAGTCATTTTTAGAAAGGCTTCGGAGCGCGCGAGAAGCGCAGTAGTGCGCTACAGCTACCACCGTGGAGCAGGTATAAGGCCAGCGGTTGCGAGTAAGGCAGCCCGTGGCGACCTTACCGTCTCAATTAGCCCCAGCCTTGTACCTGCTCCACGAGTGGTGAATCTCAGCGTTATCGCGCGCTACTACACTTCGCGCGCTCAAAGTCTTCCAAAAGCGCTACTGATTTTGGGGTTTTCGACGACGCTCAGCCAGTTTCAAACTGGAACCATGTCATCATTTTCACTAATTAAAATGTTAATTAGTGAATTTTAAATAATTAGCCGACTTATCGCAAGATTAGCCACCCACATAATGTCCCCCTGGGCGTATAACTCATTCTGGTCAAACGTATGTAGCTTTCTTGGCTTTTAAAACAAATCTGCAAGAATAATAAAATCAGCAGAACCCATCCTTTGGGAATGATTATCTGCGTTAATGCGAATAGCATCAAACGGTGCGGGAGTTATGCGCGTTCGTCAGGTGGCCGGCACACTCTAGATACGCCAGCCCACTCTTGAGGCGATTCTAAATTCAGTAACACGTAACCGAACGTAAAGG
>JAZHYW010044418.1:0-14906 GCA_037355805.1 Ixodes ricinus | reverse complement strand
GTTTCTGGTCGTGCAACAGGTCTCTTTATACAGGTGTTTCACGAAAGGTGGACAAATTCGATATTACGAAAACTACGCGTCGCAACAAAAAAGGATTGTGTCGTTTTGGTCCTGGGCCAGGGGCCTATTTAGTAAAATTATTAGAGTCCGAATAATTAGATTGTTAATTATTTTTGCGTAATTAACTTTGATTGTTGATTGATTATTAAGTGTTCAAAAATTGTGTTTAAGGGCATGGTTTCAATTAGAGAATGGCTCAGCATCATCGAAAAATAGTAAATCAACAAATTGCAGAACGATAGAAGGCACGCGAAGCATTTTACGGCTTTCTGAAAACCACAGATTCGACGGGCTTTTAAGTTTCGGTTTTGCTTTCGGGAGCGCACCGGCCCCGACGGCACCGCGCCCCGTGGAGAGATAGTGCAACCAGCCTCTTTTGCGTCGCGCGAAGAGAGCGCATCAGAGGTTGGTGGCCCATGACATCCAACACGTGTTGTGCAATTGCATTGAATACAGCCTCGAACAAAGGCAATGAAGGCCCAACTTAGCCTGACAGAAGACCTTCATGTTCTGCACGATCGTTGGACGTCTTCTGCTCGACCGTGTAAGGCTACGGAAGCTCTTTTGGAAATTTATCAGGAAGACTCACCCGCACCAGACTTTAGAAAGTGAAGATAGACTGATATAAAAATGGCACTTCTAGAAACTTTGTCTGTTTTCTTTTTGCTTTATTGCAGTATTTTGTGTGATATCTCTTTCTATCTCATTATATATTTTTACCTATTAGGCTTTCTCTATCTAATTAGGATTCTCCCTTCCGTTAATTTTAGAGTGTAGCAAACCAGCATTTCGCGCTGAATGCCCTTAAAAGGCAATTTATCTCTCGCTCTCTCCAACGCCTCATTCTGATCATGACTGCTATGTTCCCTTATACCGTCCACTGAAGGAATGAACGTACACTGAAGACACCACCCGCGGAGTTGTCAGATCTTTTAATATAAATCCATAAAATATTCCCGCTTGTGAGGGGCATCAGTTTCAAACATTAACTTTAAAACTTTCTTACTTTTTTACACTTCAACAAACCTTTTTTTTTCTGTTTTAGGTTATTAGACTTTTGTATACCCTCCAATATGTAAAGTCTTCGGAAATTCAAACCGTCGTATATCTTTTTTTCTTTTCCTGCAGCTCTACTTGGGCCTATGCAGTGAAGCTCCTCCTCATTGCCGTGATCTTGGTTACCACCAACGTCAGTGACCTGTTTTAGCCCAAGTGATGACACGCTACAACCGGTCCTGCCCTCCTCATGTAGCGACTGTAGTCACCTCTAAATTGCGACCAACATGTTTATAGGGGCCAGGGCCCATCACATCTATTTCTTGGCCTAAACCTATATTGCCTGGCAATGTTCTAATTTATTTCTTGTAAATGGACAATTTATATTTATCAAATTGAGGTCCACTAATTAGTCCTTAAGAACAACAACATGCTTTTATAAATTTATATATATGAATATTTTTCATTAATTTTTCTGCTACCTCAATAAAACATAAACCCAGTGGTTCAAATGGATAATTTTATTTCGACTTTGACGCAGAAGCTTCACCAAAATTGATAGTTCTTATTTGCTCATTTTAACCTGGACGCCGACAAAAACTTTAAGGGGTAACTGCAAAGAAAAAAACAAGTGTATTTTTAAACAGCCTAATTGGGACAAGCATGTCACAAAACAATTTTTCCGCCACAAACAAATTTTTTTTTTTACAGCAATACTTACTGCGCGAGACTGATTTTAGTTTGCGGCTATTTTGTCCGTTTTAAATCGCGCGCCACAAAGTTGGTATTATACGTCACGTAGTGGCTGCTATGCGTCACGGAGTGACGTATAACAGCCACTTCCGCGCGCGTCGAAATAGCGGGAGTTTCAAATGTGGAGAAGTTGCGACTCCGACTAAATTACGTCCTGTGGCGTAAATATTGCTCAGAAAATTTTTTTCTCGCGGAAGATTCGTTTTGTGACATGCTTGTCCCAATTACGCTGTTTAAAAAACACTTTTTTTTTCTTTGCAGTTACCCTTTAAGGGGAACTCCGCCGATTTTCTGAGCTACCTGATCGAAAGGCATAATCTGAATGCAGGATGGCTTCCTGATTCCGAAATGCTATGTCGTTCTCCGAGATTCACTCTAATTAATTAAAAACGTGATATATTGTTTTTTTTTTGCGGTGGAAACCGAAACATCGTTCTTCCTAGTTTTTCCTTAGTTTTCCCCGCCACCCAAGCGTGACGTAACGGATGTGCGGCGAGGAGTGCGCGCGGCCGGCAATGGGGTATGCTCGCGGCCGCCTTTTCTCGCGTCTAACAGCGAGAAAACCTGGACGCTCATGCTATTTGAGAGCTGATAATTATCTATACTTGCACACAGTATGTCCTTGGCCTATGTGATAAACTATGAGAAAGTAAAAAAAAAATAATAAAAAAATAAAAACGGGAGTAATTGGCATTTTGATCAAACCGTTTTTGCAACTCCGTATGCCCGCCGCGGCTCGCTAGTTTCGTGATATCGCTAGTAAATCCGTTCTCTTTTTATTCGAAAATGGCTGGCGAAGAAAAGTCAAACAGTCACGCAATACATTTTTTGACAAACTGCCAAAGCACCCCGGAAAATGCTCGGAATGTGGGTACAGATGCCCCAACACGCTCGTATAACCTGAAGGAACGTGCCATTCTTTTCAAATTTTTTTTTAGAAAAGTTACTGTTGCAGGCGCCAGCACGTGTAACTACTCTGTGGCATGAATATGCTCCTTGGTGCTTAAGTAATTGAGCAAAATATATATAGACCATTTCTGAAAAGCGCTTCTGGTCGATGCCATTTTCAGCGTTCCTGCGTGTGGCGCGTACATTGCTCGCCTTCCAGAGCGACGAACATGTGCGTGCTGGGCTGGGACCCAACACAAGTAGACTGTGATTTTCGTAAACAATGACATGCATAGAATGGAATGAACTGCATTCGTGTAGATCAGAGGGCACGTTATTGGTCATAAAGATCGTGTTAAAATGACAATTAAAGAAACTCTGTAACCACCAAGCCAAACATCAAGGTGCAATGGAATGCGTATAAAATACACAAATACTCTGTTCATCTACAAATAAAGAATATCTCCTTGGAGATACAATAGTGCGTAAGGTACAGAAAAACATCATAAAACTTTTACTTCAAAATAAGGTAACAAAGTGTTACTAAAAAAATGTGTACCCATTTTTTGTTTTTAGTCTTTTTTTTGGGTACAATGCAACGTGTTTAGACACCCATCCACGAGAGCACATGGGGAGGGGGCAATTTTATATACGATTTTTTAAAGTTAAGTTTTGGTTTAGCACAGTTTCCAGCAGCTGTAAATTTACATGCCTGCCCTCAACGACATTAATATTTTCTTGATTAAAAAAAACTTGTCAGTCCTATATAAAATTTTTCCGCAATAGAATAAATTAAAGACGTTTTCATCACTACTTCTGCAGAGAATATTGCACGCCAACCATTTGGCAAACCAGGCAAAGGTTCTATCGTATATTAATGGATCTCAACACCTGCTCCATAAACCTCTGTAATAGCAGACAGGAATTGCAATAAGTCGCAAGTCATGTCTAAATTCAGATTTGAACTGACGTTTCACTTCTCATCTTCAACATATCGGCCGCGTGAGTGGAACTACGAGAGTAGCCCGAGCTAGATTCGATGTCCAAAACAGAAATAGTGTTTAAAAAAATTTAAAAATCACTGAGCCAATTGTGAATAACAAATGTGACTGTCCAAAATGTCGACTATAGTGCTAGATTGTGTACTATTTTTCTCAAAATTATTAGCGCTCTTCTTTGGTCGGATGTCGTATGGTGGTCACAGTGGTCACAGCCGGCTTGAGTTTGCGCTTGCCACTCTTGAAGCTGTTCCAGCTGCTGAAGGATACTCAACTCGCAGCACGCGGCTATGAAGTATTCCGAGCATAAGTGAGTAGGTTTCAAGTGACACTAGTTCTTTCGGCACACAGCTCGCGCAAAGCACTTTGACGTGGCTGGCCTCCATTGCTGCCGGGAACACTTTTTTTTCTTCTCGAAAACAAGGGTAAAAAATAAGCTTTTTCTCGGCACTGTTTCTACAATCTATCGCGGAGCACAGATTGCTGCCCATTGCAAAAGAAATTTCACCTTGAAGCTGCGAAAAAATAATCTCGATCACTAGCGCCCCGAAAGCGACTTCGCAGCTGCCGGAGTCGCTCGTCCGCCTGACACATCCGTGACGGACGCGGGTAGAGAAAAGTAGGGAGTTTTCATTGTTGCCAATAGAGAGTCGCGTCCTGGAACCCTCGCGGCCGGCGTAACTTGAAAACTCAATAACTTCACGAAAATTTTTTTATTTTTATAAAATATTTTGATTATCATTTGAGAAAGGGTTATTGATGCGGTCTGCAAATTTCCAGCCAAATCGAAGTCTATCGAAAAATCGGCGGAGTTCCCCTCTATAAGTAACTTGTAGTACATTATTGGGTCATCGAATCGGCGGTGACAAATTCGATAGTGTACAATGGAAGCTTGGAGTCATGGCGTCTTTAAAATCGCTTAATTGAAACATCACTGTCAATAGACATTTGCAAGCAGGGCGCACCGATTAGTGACCCATGAGTGCAAGCACGTGGAGCTTGCGGTTGAACCAACGATGGGTGAACATAGCTTTGGCGAGCTTGAAATTGCACGGTATTGTCAGGCCAGGACCGGAACCACAAGACAGCTCCCACCAGGAACAACACGAAACGGGAGGGTCTCTCACGATAAGCTCTGTTCAATTACAATTATACAGCAGTATCTACATCGCCCGAGAGCACGCTTTGCGACCTTTTGTTTCAGTGCGAAACAAATGTACGACGAAACCGTCCGATCCGACGTGCGAACTGCCGGAATGACCTTCGGGGGCGAGGGTTTTCGTAGCACCGTAGAGCGTTCAAAACCCTCGCTTCCAACCGTTATATTGCCTGATTGGACATCGGATCGGACGGTTTCGTCGTACATGTGTTTCGGGCTTTACTCCTTTTAGGGTCGGTGTTGGTACCCCAACGGTTGGCAGCCAGTGGTGGCCGAGCTGCCAAAAAACGTCATGTCCAGGCCCCGCCCACACTCATCCCCTCGAGCACGCACTCACACACGCACACACTGCAGTGGCGGCTGGGCGTCACATTCCGGCGCCGAGGCGCTTTTGCCCTCGATAAGCCGCGCCAAGGAGCCGGTGACAAAGGGTCCGCTGTCACTCCGTGAGACGTTGAGCGTGATGGTGATTCTTCCTCCATTAGGCGGCGTCGTGGCTCAGGAAAGGGTTTGGCGGGATAATCCGCAAGTAACGCCAGACGACAACCCGAACCAAACGCACCCCCCCCCGCCCCCCCCCCCCGCGGGAAGTCCCGCCACCGGCGGCGTCACCCGGAATCTTCGCCCGGCAATCCACCCGGTTCCTGCATCGACTGACCCCTGCCTCGGGCCAACGCAGTCACAGCCAGAAAGAAGAGACCAGCTAAGCTCCGCGCCCAGGTGTGGCCACGTCAACGTGGGGCCGGGCGACGCTATCTGTCAACAACGGCTCAGACGGCCGGTCGCCGACCCTCCATGTTATGGCCAAACCCTTCCGGGTGGACAAAGAAGGGGGAGGGGGGGGCGAAGGAAGGGACGTGGCCTTGACCAAGTCCTGTCGCAACAACGGGCTTGTCCCCACGAGCAGAGACATGAGGTTGAGGGTGACCAGTGGCCTTGCTTGCAATCATTATGCAAGCCCCGAGAGCGAACACAAGCGTCGCTGCGGTCGCCACGCCCTGATTGGGTGAGATGTACCGTGACGTCAGGGGAAGGACTCCGCTCCGCAATCTCGCATCGGGCTCGCTTCCCCGCATTGGTTTCCTGGTTTGGCGTTGTGTGCCGCAAGCACTTCGAGGAGCGGGACCTCGTTTACCCCGTGTACAAGACGCGGTGTTAGTCCGATATTTACGTGCTTCCGTACATTTTATAAGCCTGCCTGCCACTTTTACCTTTATAATTGGGTTACATATTCTGAAAGCTATCAGCGGAGGCAATTCCGCCGATGCACCTCCCCGTCCGTACACACGACACAAAGCAATCTTGCGAGGGGTCGGTGAAGTGGCGGCGTAAGTGTTTCACACGCTGGAATTCCGTTCCTTGCATGTTCATTATTTAGGAGAATATTACATCCCACTTTGCAGGCGTTTGAAATGGCATTGATATCAAGGGCCTTTGGGCGGTCGGCAAATTAGCTCGCGACACCGACTCTGCGCGTGCCGCTCTGCATGCGCTGGTTCACAGATGCTTTAAAGGTCCTAAGTCTGAAGGCCTTTGGAGTGCCCGTGTAACAGGACTGGTTTGCATAAATGTAACTTCTTCGTGAATTAATAATATATTTCATACACGTATGCAGGCATACTTTATTTTTTAGAAGATGCACAATTACAGGAATTTAGTTTCTATGGTAACAGGAAAAACTGCCGAAGTGCCCCCAGTTGCCTGTATGAGGAGTATTGAACTGCCCAAAATATGCACAGCAATAGTACCGTAATTTGGAATGTTTATACTTTTTCCTGACATTCTTTCTTTATTCCAGCCTTGGGTAGTTGGTAAATCCACCATTTAATTTGAATTGTCATTTGCAACTAAAAGAGACACTGCTGCAGGTCCCCAAAAGCTTCCTCAGCCTCCAAACTCCCTTCGGCTGGACTCTCTGACAACAGAGGAAAACAAGAGGAACAGCAAATATTCGAACGGCTGTCCAGTGGTAGATGCTGCACTAGTAGAAGAAAAAAATGTGGACCCTGTGAAGGGTGACAGTTTGCGTGAGAAAAGCTTCCGGTAGTTTAGCTTCAGGACAACTTGATTTAGCTAAAATATCAATTTTAGAGCCTAAGGGACTTATAATGGGCTAGACACCTTCGCTTACGTTTGTTGTACTTTACTTGAGGGATAATATAAACAAGTCCACGTATACAACAAGTAAAGTCCATAATATTACTATCCGAATCCAGCAAAGGTGAAATGCGAGCAATGTATATAAATAGATGCTCCTTCTTTGTTTACTTTGCCCCCGTACTTTGGCTGGCTGTCTCACTTGTGATTCATTCTCCATGCCCCAGAATGCATTCAATTCAATTCAACTTTTATTTCAAATCAAGTCCGGCAAAGTAAAGAACTGGCCCACAAAAGCAGCATTCTGCTCGTATGTGGGGCCGTGCGACCAAATGAAATACACGTAAATACACGTAATACTGCTTAACAATGAAAGGAGCACAATATGTGTAATACTGCGTAACAATGAAAGGAGCAAAACATGTGTAATACTGCGTAACAATGAAAGGATCATTTATCATGTTGCTCGATCAGCATGCAAGTTTTCTGCTTCGGCGGTCTTGTATAAAAAGAGAGATACAAAAAAATCGAAATAGTATACATAACCTGCCAATTCATTCAGATCATCGGCAGCATTCATTGTGAGTTGTAAATGTATGCTAATGCTCCCGCAATTGGGGCCATATTTTTTTTTCATTTTCATATACCAGCTGCGATTCATGCGTAGCCCGCCCTGTCAACCATGCCTGAAATGTTCACCGAAGTTTAGCCTGCAGCTACAGGCCATACCTCAATAAAGCCACATATAAAAATGTACACCTCCTACGAATAACACGCACAAAAAAATTGAAAAGAAACGAGCGCGCCGACAGCTAACGTCGTCACAGCCTCCACAAGGCGAGCGGGGCGACTAGGGGAAAAATTCTGTTCTCGCCGGGACGTCACCCCGGTTCGGCATGAGGGGGCGGCAAGCGAACTTTTCGGGGCTAGTACTTATTACCATGTCATCTGAGCACTCCCTATGGAAGATCCTGTTCCCGGCTGAGGGCCAAGTTTTAGCGCTGCCAAGTGGGAAGCGTTCTCACCAGGCGGCACGAAGCGTGGCGCGCCTTCGGGATCTTGGAGGCCATGCACGACAACTCAGTGCTCATACCCATATGTTATCCGTGGGTGCGTGCCCGCTGATCGCGCTTTCTGGTTTCAGCGCGTTTACGCTGTAAAATGTTGTTTCTTTGTGTAAAGGATACTGAAAAAGTGCGATTCGTTAATTAGTTTGCTTTTTCAGGTTTTATTTTTTTTATTTTTAGTTTGTGCAGCCAACCTTAGATGGTATTGGCTTCGCCCGCGCGCCGCCAACACCATAGAAACAACATAACCTGGTGCAGCGTGGAAAAGACGAAAAAAAATACCGGGTTCCAGGCCCCACCATGGGCGCCGCTGAAACTCTGCCCTCCGGGAGGTGCAACAACGCATAAAGTTGGGCGAGTTGGCTAAGACATTGTAACGACGCCGCAAGAAACATGACGATAGCGACTGGTAGCCAGCAAGCGTTTATTCATGCGCAGCTTGCGCTTTATATAGTAGAGGAGAGGGGAAGGCGAGAGGGAAAGGGAGAGAGCGACGGCAGAAAGATAAGATGACAGACGCCACCGTGCTTGCAAGGTCAATTCATATGGGTCGCGAAAGTGGAGCAAAAAAGCGGCCCAAAACCAATCGTCAGCGTCATCACCCTGGAGGCCGCGCTACCGCAGCGCGACTGTGTTTTGCGCGGCGAAACACTAAGCTGATAAAATATTAAAGATACATTTTCGGTGTCTAATATAGTTTACTTTAAATCAAAGTATTATTTATTCATGATAACTTAGTTTAAGCATGTTCAGTTGGGGGAATTTTTTAATTAGTGTTTAATATGTATTATGTTGTGCACACTCGTTGCGACCTCTAGAACGTCGCTATTACGGGTGTTTACGCCGTCGGCCGAAGTTTGCAGTCCTGATACACCTCGTGTTTGCATTGTTTGCGTTTGCCAGTGTGCCTGCACTTCTGTAGCTCCCGTCAAACTTTCACTTTGCAATCGTTTAATAAGTCGTGGTCTTAAGTTCTCCCACGTTTTCAAGTGCAGAACGGTTTGTACTGGTCTATTGCGCCGTTCTGCGGGTTTTGTCGTCGAGGGCCCGCCGGGCGCGTTCAAGGCTCCGTTCGTCGGGACGATGAGCCTACCGCATGTAAAGAGACGCTGCTCGGTAGCGCGATGCCGAAGTGACGACTGCACCGCTGGCATCACACTTCATCGTTTTCCTGTGGACTCAGCAAGGTGAAACTTGTTGCAGCTGTGTCCGCTGCAACTATGTGTGATGTCCTGATGTCCGTTGTCCGGTGATGTCTGGTAAGCTCTTCACCTCTTCTATGGGCCCTCATGCATGCTCATTTAGTAATAGGCACCCGTTGATCGAGCGCTTTTGGGCCCAGTCTTCGTTCCAAGCTGCGCGAGACGAAACTAATCTCAAATATTAGTGGCAGATTTGCGTGGCCTCTGCTGAACGGCTGCGTGACCACAAAAACCTAATAAGAAACAATGACTGAACATTTCAGTTTTAACCAACTTTCATATTATGGTGTGAATAACACTAAAACATCCTTTCTGCTTGAAACGTGGTTGGTGTCGTCCTTCTAACATGCTGGCGACTATCAGGTCTGCTTGCTGTGGATGTGCTCTGGAATCTCGTAATGTAATCGTCTGCGTTGTGAACCTATCTAACCTCACGGGCACAGAGGTGTGCTCCGCTCTCATGGCGTTCGCTGGACCCAGACGGGAAACCAGGTACAATGATGTCACCAGTTTATCGCTAACATCATTGTTTAATCTTGTTCCTTTCTTAAATGTCCACTGAAGGCATTTCGGCCTGCTGAGTTTAGCCCAGGATATGTAAAGTAATACACTGCTTCACATTCAGGCGGAGGGTCTGGGTTCAGTTCTGCCGGAACCCAAGCCTACAAAACAAGACACCACAGCAGCTGCGGGAACGGGCGGTATGCTCCAGGCACTTCAAGCCCTCTGCGTTTCTATATCGAGGAAGGCTGCGTCGTGATGCAATACCAGCATTTTTGACCACTGAAGGTGAGCACGAAATCTTGTTTTTGATTATTACTGAGAACATAATCTTCTTCAGAAGGTATTTCACATGCAGATAAAAGGAACTGTTTTAGCGTACATAACGTGTGTGCTTAACTTTGCAAATCAACTTTGCATAGGTGCCGAAGATGTCGTCCAGAGCTGCAGCCCTGGCCAATTGACCAGCGACAGCGAGCCCACACCCGCCAGCAGCAGTAGCATCGGTGCGCCCGCATCATCACGGGGTCACACGCACCGCACAACGGAACAAGGTAAAAGCAATTGCATATTGGCGGAGAAGTGTTACAGGCCATGTTTCTTATATATTTCGGACTGTCGCGTGGTAGCCATCCTTTCTATGATAGGGTGTGTTCCCAGTACTTTGCTCTCTTGGGAAACATGCGAAACGTGTATTACCATGTTTTTAATCTAGCTTGTCACATGCCGCAGGAACATCCTGAAACAATGCAATGACTGATATTTTTGACAGATTTTTTATTTGTCTCGTCATTGCTTTGCAGACGTGGGGAGCAGTCTGACGGCTCTGACCTGTAGCGCTAAGACTAGCCCTCCAACCAGAGTTCATGGTAAGTTTTGATAGTGTGCATTGTTTAGGACAGTCTTTGAAGATTACTTTCTTGCGTAGTTCTTGACCGGCTATAGCTGGTTCAGCTTTTTGCAACCAGTCTGTCACTTTGTTTTCTTTGTTTTGTTTTTTGTAGTGGATCACACATACGCAATGGATGGAAATGGTCTTCCTTCTGGAGAAAACGATGTGTGGGCGCCCGAACCTTCCCCTACCGATTATGGTGCTTCGGTGACTTCGACTTCTGCAGTTTCTCACCAACGTAGGTATCTGTCATGATGCGCAAAGCTTACTTGTACTTCCACATTTTCTACAGATGAGGTGCATTGCTCCTTTCATTGTTTCTCGAAGCGTTTCATAATTGCTTTCGCTTTCCCCTTGCAGGGTCCTGTGCCACCCGTACCGAGGGCAAGGGGAAGATGGACGTGCTGAGGGCCAAACTTCGACAGCTTCGGAAGCAGAACAAGACACTCCAGCAACGACTGCAGCGACGGCGTCATATGCTGACTGTCACTGAGATAGTTGAAAGTGTGCGTAGTCTTGTGTCTCCAGCCGTTGCTGCCCTTGTGGAAGCTCAGCTGAAGATGAGCACTACAAGCAGGTTCGGCCGGCGGTGGTGCAGCCAGAACAAAGCCTTTGCCTTGGGCTTGTACTTTCACAGCCCTAAGGGTTACCGTTACTGTAGGCAATTGTTGAGGCTCCCATCCGTTAGGTCTTTACAGCTTTGGCTTCAGCGTGTTCCCCTGAGGGTTGGTTTTTACCCAGAAGTTTTCGAACTTGTCAAAAGACGTGCAGCTTCTTTTTCACCAGAAGATAAGCCATGTCTCATTGTCTTTGACGAGATGCACGTCACGAAAGAGCTCTCGTACAACCCCTCTGTGGACAGGTTTGAAGGGCTCGAAGAAAGTAGCACTGGAAGAGGCCATAACCTCGCTAACAAAGCTCTTGTGTTTATGGCTAAAGGCATTCGCACGCCATGGAAGCAGCCACTTGGCTATTTTTTTGCTCATGGGGGAACACCTGCCAACATTTTGCGAGACCTCCTTTTCCAGTGCCACAATTTGCTTGTGAAAGCCGGTCTGGAGCCAGTAGCTGTCGTATGTGACCAAGGGAATCAGAATGTTGCTCTTTTTAATGGCCTTGTCACCCCTGAGAAGCCCTACATAACTGTGAACGAGAAGCCACTTTTTTTTCTATTTGATGTTCCGCATCTCCTGAAGTGCTTGCGAAATATGTTCTTCAAGTACAATTTTCAAGTTGGAGACCACACGTTAAAAAGCTCTTTCCTCAGGGAAGCCTACGAAAAAGACAAACAGCTTGAAATCCGGTCCATGCCTAGGCTCAATGAAAAGCATTTTAATTTGACTTTTGCCTCCAAGATGTCAGTGAAGCTAGCAGCACAAATATTCAGTAATCACTGTGCTGCTGCAATGTTTGCCATGGTCACTTTTCAGCAACTGCCAGTTGAAGCTATCCACACGGCCCGGTTCATTGAAAGAATGGATCGCCTTTTTGATAGCTTGAACAGCTCACAGAAACGCGGGAAGAGTGCATATCTGTCTGCAATGCACGAGGGCTCTGTTCACAAAGAGTTTCTGACGGAATGCCTTCTCATGTTTGAAAGCCTTAACGTTCTTGGCTGCCCACGGCAGCCTGCTTGCATTCGCGGTTTCTGCTTGACCATTCGGTCTGTGATGCTGATTTGTGAGCACCTGACATCTAAGTATGGTTTCAGATACCTTCTGACTCGCCATCTCAACCAAGATGCACTTGAAAACACATTCTCCGTAATAAGGTCGAAGTCTGGTGCGAACACCAATTCCTCTTGCCGGCAGTTTCAGGCAGCCTTTAGGCATCTCCTAGTTAGCAACTTGTTTAAACTGTCCGACAAGAGCAACTGCGAAGAGGACATGGCAACTCTTTTAGCGGCTCTTCCTGTTGGTCTCTCAGTTCCCTCACCTTCACTTAGTCTAGGAAGCTCCCTTCCACAATGTGCAGCTGACCTCACATCTTGTAGTTATCCCTCTTTATTATCACTTAACAACATGGTTTACTTTGCTGGATGGCTGGTAACAAGGTTTGTCAAGTTCCATACATGTCAAAACGTGACTCAGCAATGTGAATTGCAAATCAAGAATGCCACTTTTTCTGATGAGAGCCAAGTGTTGTTGTATTTGAGTGTGAAAGGAACGGCTGAAGGAGACTTCGGAAGCCTCTCAGTCCCTTCACCTTGCTTTGTTTCCTTCGTTCAAGCTTGTGAGAAGGTTTTTGTTGCGTCAGTTGACAGTCTGGTTTTAAAAGAAGGCGTTGGGAAGGCGTTGTGCATCACTCTTCATGAGAAGGTCGAAAAGCTGCTGACTCTCTGCAGTGAGGATGTCTATAATGATTTATTTGCTTTGTTTGCAAGGGTGCGACTTCATTGGTTTGCCCGTAAAAAGAATAGTGAACTCCTTGATGCAGCTGTGAGACAGAAAACTAAGCAACAAGTTCAGAGGCTGTGCAGATGAAACAACACTTGCGTTATGCCCACAGGAATTGCCTTTAGTTTATGTTATATGTTGCATTCAATGCTCGCGCTAGCAAACCGGATTGTGCGAGTACATTCCTCTAAATTATCACATGCCCTGCCGAAACTGTCTACAGCGATGACCAAATGAATATAGCATACTTTAAATAAAGTGTAGAAGTCCGTTTCGCATGCTCAGACACTGCAATTAACGTATAGGTTCAGCTAGATGAACTTGAGTTTTCCATGGATCAATATCAAAATTTCAGTGTCGCTGCATGCAAAACTGATTTTTTAAATTTTATTTAAAATATTTTTGATTTATTTGACCCTCGCAGTATTGTGCTAGATGACGTCGCCCACTCGAATGAGTGGACAGGGTGTCTACCAAATCACTTATTCCAAATTCCCCAATTTCCCCAAGGTTTTCTTGCCTATTTCGATGAAATGTTGACCGTTACTTCGGTTCAGGGAGTACTTAGTGGCCTGCGCTGCCTAGTGACGTGTCGGGCAACGTTATTCAGTGCAGCGGCACCAACGTGTAATCATTGGGCTTCGTTGCACGCTGCCGTTGCACTTTCACTTATCATTCTTACTGACTTGGAACTTTTTTATGGTTTCCTTGATATTACCCCGTCCTTTCAATGTAATCCTAATTACTTGAAAATTTTAGGTTTCCCAGGTTGGTAGACACCCTACACACACTGTGCAACCCTGTGCATGATCGGAAGAGTGTGTGAGAACAAGCGTTGGTTTCGATGTGTACTTGTGCAGTGTGACGACTTGAAATATAACCCTGGATTAATGTTTGGTTGTCTGAGGTATACAAAAGCAGATCAAACTGCGATGAAAGGTAAATCAGTGAGTCAGTATGGTGCTAACACTTTGCAACAGAGCAGATTGATAACCTTTTCTAATGCTTTTTTCCTGTCAATTTGTGGCAGTTTCTTGCGTACTAGCGCTCACATAGACAGTCAAGCTGTGGAGCAAAATATGTTTGTGGCAAGCGCATGTACTATAACGAAAGGTCTCAAATTTCAATCTCTTGAAGCATTAATTCATGTGGACATTCAAATGCAAAAGACATGCATGGCCCCGCACTTCCACCTGTCATTAATATGGTTCAATCTAGTTACGAGCTCTCAACGCGAACAGTGCAAGATAAATGCGTAAACGTGCCTCATATTGAGAGTATTAAGCAAGGTTATTAAGTGCGTGCGTAGAGTTGTCCAAACCTCCTTTGACTATGTTTTCAACACCATTTCTCTATCTTGAAGTGTCCTGTGGTGGTGTTTTAAGTTGGTATATATTAAACTGTGTAAGCCAAGCTTGTGCCGTTTTGTCTTTCTTGGCAAACAAGCCATAATTACAATAATAAGTATGCCTTCATGGGCGTGCTGTAACACCCTGCTTAGTTGAAAAGGATAGTAACTTATTGGTGGTTCCTAGAACTGATAAAAAAACTGGTTCTTTTGCAAGAGAGATCAAGGAGAGATTACATGGAAGTGATTGATACAAACAAGGCTATGACGCGCCTGAAGCAAGGTATGAAGGACGGTACTTGCGCAGGCATGTAGAACATCTGGAAAAAAAAAACATTTCAATTTCGCGCCACCGGCGAAAATCATTTCAATTTCGCGCCAAAAACAATCGTGACGTCACAATCATGAGGAAATTGCGTCATTTCGTGTTTCTTTTTAATAAAGCGTCACTTCCTGCACGTCACAGGCGAGCATGACTAATGACAATGCCGCGCATCTCACAGATGGCGCTGCGCCCCATGAGCCGCCATCTTTGCGCCTATGGGCTTC
>JAZHYW010044417.1:0-25016 GCA_037355805.1 Ixodes ricinus | reverse complement strand
TCCCAAGAAATGCACATATATCTGGGTGTTTTCATCTCAAATCGGGCAGGCTAAAAGGGTCCAAATTTTAATTTTAACGAAAAAAATAGATGTTTTGGGGGCATTTCTTAAATGAAGGAGGGCGCAAACCGCATGTTCCTCAGATTGTTTGTTCTCGAGTTATGAAGCGTAGAAGCCGCAGTGGCAAAAACTAGTGTTTTTGCTCTGCCGTCGCAGGTCGCGTGTTTAACACCCTCTGCTGGCGCTAGTGTTTTTCCTACACCCTTTTAACTTTTTACTCTCATTTAATAGGTATTATAATATATATCCTGACGTATTCGAATATTTTTAGGAATTTGATTGTTTTTCAGTAATGACACTATATATTTGTCAATGTACATTTTATTTCTTTAGCTCTATAGAAAGCCCTAAGCATGCCTAGTATAGATATAGTAATATCATTATGATCTGGAGAGTAGCCGCTCCGCTACCTTCACGTAAACGTTGTTAAAAATAACAAATGTTCACACGTTTCACGCGATTGCGGCTCAAATAGCGGACATACAACCAAAATATTACATTTCTAGATTATTTTTTCTTGTAGTCGATTAATATATCTAAAAGAATTTAAAAAATAAAAATTTACAAAAAATGGTTTTTTTGAGAAAATCGACCTTAAACTTTCAACATTTGTTATTTCGTACAATGTTTACGTGAAGGCAGCGGAGCGGCTAGTCAACAGATCATAATGATATTATTATATCTATAATGGGCTAGCTTTGGGCTTTCTGCCAAAAAGCAACCGGAGTTACGCGTTTGACATTTTTTTTAGAAAACAATCGAATTCCTAACAATATTTGAATACGTCAGGGTATCTTTATAATACCTATTAAATGAGGGGAAAAAGATAAAGTGGTGTAGGAAAAACACTAGCGCCAGCAGAGGCTGTCAAACACGCGACCTGCGACGGCAGGCAAAAACACTAGTTTCTGCCACTGCGGCTTCTACGCTTCGTAACTCGAGAACAACAAAATCTGGGGAACATTCGGTTTGCGCCCTCCTTCATTTGAGAAATGCCCCAAAACATATATTTTTCTTCGTGAAAATTAAAAATTAGATCCTTTTAGCCTGCCCGATTTGAGATGAAAACACCCATTTTATGCTGACGATATTCGTTTCTGGTCGTGCAACAGGTCTCTTTATACAGGGTGTTTCACGAAAGGTGGACAAATTCGATATTACGAAAACTACGCGTCGCAACAAAAAAGGATTGTGTCGTTTTGGTCCTGGGCCAGGGGCCTATTTAGTAAAATTATTAAAGTCCGAGATAATTAGATTGTTAATTATTTTTGCGTAATTAACTTTTGATTATATGATTGATTATTAAGTGTTCAAAAATTGTGTTTAAGGGCATGGTTTCAATTAGAGAATGGCTCAGCATCATCGAAAAACAGTAAACCAACAAATTGCATAACGATAGAAGGCACGCGAAGCATTTTACGGCTTTCTGAAAAACCACAGATTCGACGGGCTTTTAAGTTTCGGTTTTTCTTTCGGAGCGCATCTCGGCCCGACGGCACCACGCCCCGTGGAGAGATAGTGCAACCAGCCTCTTTTGCGTCGCGCGAGGAGAGCGCATCAGAGGTTGGTGGCCCATGACATCCAGCACGTGATGTGCAATTGCATTGAATACAGCCTTGAAACAAAGGCAATGAAGGCCCGACTTAGCCTGACAGAAGACCTTCATGTTCTGCTTGATCGTTGGATGTCTTCTGCTCGACCGTGTAAGGCTACGGAAGCTCTTTTGAAATTTATCAGGAAGACTCACCTGCACCAGACTTTAGAAAGTGAAGATAGACTGATATAAAAATGGCACTTCTATAAATTTTGTCGGTTTTATTTTTGCTTTATTGCAGTATTTTGTGTGATATCTCTTTCTATCTCATTATATATTTTTACCTATTAAGCTTTCTCTATCTAATTAGGATTCTCCCTTCCGTTTATTTTAGAGTGTAGCAAACCAGCATTTGGCGCTGAATGACCTTAAAAGGCCATTTATCTCTCGCTCTCTCCAATGCTCATTCTGATCATGACTGCTATGTTCCCTTATAGCGTCCACTAAAGGAATCAACGTACACTGAAGACACCACCCGCGGAGGTGTCAGATCTTTTAATATAAATCCATAAAATATTCCCGCTTTGAGAGGCATCACTTTCAAACATTAACTTTAAAACTTTCTTACTTTTTTACACTTCAGCAAAGATTTTTTTTTCTGTTTTCAAGTTATTAGACTTTTGTATACCCTCCATTACGTAAAGTCTTCGGAAATTCAAACCGTCGTATATCTTTTTTCTTTTCCGTGCAGCTCTACTTGGGCCTTGCAGTGAAGCTTCTCCTCATTGCGTGTCTTGGTTACCACTAACGTCAGTGACCTGTTTTAGCCCAAGTGATGACACGCTACAACCGGTCCTGCCCTCCTCATGTAGAGACTGTAGTCACCTCCAAATTGCGACCAACATCTTTATAGAGGCGGCCAGGGCCCATCACATATATTTCTTGGCCTAAACCTATATTGCCTGGCAATGTTCTAATTTATTTCTTGTAAATGGACAATTTATATTTATCAAATTGAGGTCCACTAATTAGTCCTTAAGAACCACAACATGCTTTTATAAATCTATATATATGAATATTTTTTCATTAATTTTTCTGCCACCTCAATAAAACATAAACCCAGTGGTTCAAATGGACAATTTTATTTCGACTTTGACGCAGAAGCTTGACAAAAATTGATAGTTCGTATTTGCTCATTTAACCTGGACGCCGACAAAAACTTTAAGGGGTAACTCGCAAAGAAAAAACAAGTGTATTTTTAAACAGCCTAATTGGAACAAGCATGTCACAAAACAATTTTTCCGCCACAAACAATTTTTTTTGCAGCAATACTTACTGCGCGAGACTGAGTTTTGGTTTGCGGCTATTTGTCCGTTTTAAATCGCGCGTCCACGAAAGTTGGTATTATACGTCACGTAGTGGCTGCTATGCGTCGTGGAGTGACGTATAACAGCCACTTCGCGCCGCGTCGAAATGGCAGGAGTTTCCAAATGTGGAGAAGTTGCGACTCCGACTAAATTACGTCCTGTAGCGTAAATATTGCTCAGAAAAATTTCTTTTCTCGCGGAATGATTCGTTTTGTGACATGCTTGTCCCAATTGCGCTGTTTAAAAAAACATTTTTTTTTTCTTTGCAGCTGCGCTTTAAGGGGAACTCCGCCGATTTTTCTGAGCTACCTGATCCGAAAGGCATAATCTGAATGCGGATGGCTTCCTGATTCCGAAATGCTATGTCGTTCTCCGAGATTCACTCTAATTAATTCAAAACGTGATATATTGTTTTTTTTCGCGGTGGAAATCGAAACATCGTTTTTCTAGTTTTTCCTTAGTTTTTCCCGCCACCCAAGCGTGACGTCACGGATGCGCAGCGAGGGAGGCGCGCGGCCGGCAATGAAGTATGCTAGCGGCCGCCTTTCTCGCGTCTAACAGCGAGAAAACCTCGACGTTCTTGCTATTTTAAGTTGATAATTGTCTATATTTGCACACAGTATGTCCTTGGCCTATGTGATAAACTACGAGAAAGTAAAAAAAGAATAATACAAAATAAAAACGGGAGTAATTGGAATTTTGATCAAACCGTTTTTGCAACTCGGTATGCTCAAGCCGCGGCTCGCTAGTTTCGTGATATCGCTAGTAAATCCGTTCTCTTTTTATTCGAAGATGGCTGGCGAAGAAAGGTCAAAGAGTCACGCAATACATTTTTTGACAAATTGCCAAAGCACCCTGGAAAATCCTCGGAATGTGGGTACAGATGCCCCACACGCTCGTATAACCTGAAGGAACGTGCCATTTCTTTTAGATTTTTTTAGAAAAGTTACTGTTGCAGGCGCCAGCTCGTGCAAATACTCTTGTGGCATGAATATGCTCCTTGGTGCTTAAAGGAGCGGTGCAACGATACTCAATATGGATGTTTTTCTCTTTACACGAGCTTACTGGCACACCTGAGACTCAAGGATACTCACACGCAACGCCACTGGCCAAGAAACGCCTTTGTTGCGGTGTAATTTCTAGGACAAAATCCACCATTTTCATTCAATCTCTCCTTTTGCAAAATTTGATGACGTAACGTGGGGATCGCAGTGCACCCATATGACGATATTTGAATGCGGTTCATAGATTGACCCAAGCATTGCGCGGGCAATTTGATTTGGGCTCGTGATAATTACTAGCTCGAGAAGCATTCGGGTAGTGGCCCGTGTCCAATCGCTGCAACGACGACAATAGCCGAGCCATAACAATGCCTGGAACTCAGCGCGTGTTCTGTGCTTTGCCAACCCCAGCGCGTGGCTATGAGCAACATTGGCGGCCTCATAATCCGCTCCAGATCACGTGGCCGCTTGTTCTGCCTGCGAGTTGAGGGGTGAACGCTGCTCGTTTTTCTTGAGTTTTTTTCTGGGACTTCTATTGCGTGGGGTGCAAAACGAACGCGTGTTTCATAGGTCATTAACGTCAGGGATCCGTTTTAAGCGGTATTTGCGAAAGTACAAAAATTGTTGCATCGCCTTTTAGTAATTGCGCAAGAGATCTATAGACCACTTCTGAAAAGCGCTTCTGGTCGATGCCATTTTCAGAGTTCCTGCGTGTGGCGCGTACATTGCTCGTCTTCCAGAGCGACGAACATGTGCGTGCTGGGCTGGGACCCAAGACAAGTAGACTGTGATTCTCGTAAACAATGACATGCATAGAATGGAATGAACTGCATTCGTGTAGATCAGAGGGCACGTTACTGGTCATAAAGATCGTGTTAAAATGACAATTAAAGAAACTCTGCAACCACCAAGCCAAACATCAAGGTGCAATGGAATGCGTATAAAATACACAAATAACTGTTCATCTACAAATAAAGAATATTTGCTTGAAGATACAATAGTGCGTAAGGTACAGAAAAACATCATAAAACTTTTACTTCAAAATAAGCTAACAAAAGTCACTAAAAAAATGTGTACCCATTTTTGTGTTTTTAGTCTTTTTTTTTGGTACAATGCAACGCTGTTTAAACACCCATCCACGAGAGCACATGGGGAGGGGTAATTCTATATACGATTTTTTAAAGTTAAGTTTTGGTTTAGCACAGTTTCCAGCAGCTGTAAATTTACATGCCTGCCCTCAACGACATTAATATTTTCTTGATTAAAAAAAACTTTTCAGTCCTATATAAAATGTTTCCGCGATAGAATAAATTAAAGAAGTTTTCATCACTACTTCTGCAGAGAATATTGCACGCCAACCATTTGGCAAACCAGGCAAAGGTTCTATCGTATATTAATGGATCTCAACACCTGCTCCATAAACCTCTGTAATAGCAGACAGGAATTGCAATAAGTCGCAAGTCATGTCTAAATTCAAATTTGAACTGACGTTTCACTTCTCATCTTCAACATATCGGCCGCGTGAGTGGAACTACGAGAATAGCCTGAGCTAGATTCAATGTCCAAAACAAAAATAGTGTTTAAAAAAATTAAAAAATCACTGAACCAATTGGGAATAACAAATGTGACTGTCCAAAATGTCGACTATAGTGCTAGAGTGTGTACTATTTTTTTGCTTAAGTTATTAGCGCTCTTCATTGGTCGGATGTCGTATGGTGGTCACAGTGGTCACAGCCGGCTTGAGTTTGCGCTTGCCACTCTTGAAGCTGTTCCAGCTGCTGAAGGATACTCAACTCGCCGCACGCGGCTATGAAGTATTCCGAGCATGCAGTGAGTAGGTTTCAAGTGACACTGGTTCTTTCAGTACACAGCTCGCGCAAAAGCACTTTAACGTGGCTGGCCTCAATTGCTGCCGGGGAACACTTTTTTCTTCTCGAAAACAAGGGTAAAAAATAAGCTTTTTCTCGGCAATGTTTCTACAATCTATCGCGGAGCACAGATTGCTACCCATTACAAAGGAAATTTCAACCTTGAAGCTGCGAAAAAATAATCTCGATCACTAGCGCCCCGCAAGCGACTTCGCAGCTGCCGGAGTCGCTCGTCCGCCTGAACATCCGTGACGGACGCGGGTAGGCAAAAGTAGGAGTTTTCATTGTTGCCAGTAGAGAGTCGCGTCCTGGAACCCTCGCGGCCGGCGTAATTTGAAAATTCAAGAACTTCACAACAATTTTTATTATTTTACAAAATATTTTGATTATTATTTGAGAGCGGATATTGATGCGGTGTGCAAATTTCCAGCCAAATCAAAGTCTATCAAAAAATCGGCGGAGTTCCCCTTTATAAGTAACTTGTAGTACATTATTGGGTCATCGAATCGGCGGTGACAAATTTGATAGTGCACAATGGAAGCTTAGAGTCATGACGTCTTTAAAATCGCTTAATTGAAACATCACTGTCAATAGACATTTGCAAGCAGGGCGCACCGATTAGTGACCCATGAGGTGCAAGCACGTGGCAGCTTGCGGGTGAACCAACGATGCGTGAACTTAGCTTTTGGCGAGCTTGAAATTGCACGGTATTGTCAGGCCAGGACCGGAACCACAGGACAGCTCCCGCCAGGAACAACACGAAACGGGAGGGTCTCTCACGATAAGCTCTGTTCAATTACATTTATACAGCAGAATCTACATCGCCCGAGAGCACGCCTTGCGACCTTTTGTTTCACGTGCGGAACAAATGTACGACGAAACCGTCCGATCCGACGTGCGAACTGCGGGAATGACGTTCGGGGGCGAGGGTTTTCGTAGCATCGTAGAGCGTTCAAAACCCTCGCTTCCAACCGTTATATTGCCTGATCGGACATCGGATCGGACGGTTTAGTCGTGCATGTGTTTCGCACTTTTACTCCTTTAGTCAGGTTGTACCCAACGGTTGGCAGCCAGTGGTGGCCGAACTGCCAAAAAACGTCATGTCCAGGTTCATATACCAGCTGCGATTCATGCGTAGCCTGCCCTGTCAACCATGCCTGAAATGTTCATCGAAGTTTAGCCGGCAGCTACAGGCCATACCTCAGTAAAGCCACATATGAAATTTTACACCTCCTACGAATAACACGCACAAAAAAAAATTGAAAAGAAACAAGCGCGCCGACAGCTAACGTCAGTCACAGCCTCCACAAGGCGAGCGGAGCGAGTCGGGGAAAACGTCTGTTCTCGCCGTGACGTCACCCCGGTTCGCCATAAGTGGGCAGCAAGCGAACTTTTCGGGGCTAATACTTATTACCATGTCATCTGAGCACTCTTTATGGAACAGCCTTTTCCCGGCTGAGGGCCAAGTTTTAGCGCTGCCTAGTGGGAAGCGTTCTCACCAGGCGGCACGAAGCATGGCGCTAGCTTCGGGATATCGGAGGCCATGCACGAAAACTCAGTCATCCTACCCATATAGTCATCTGTGGATGCGTGCCAGCTCATCGCGCTTTCTGGTTTCACGCGCGTTTACGCTGTAAAATGTTTTTCTTTGTGTAAAGGAGACTGAAGGAGTACGATTCGTTAATTAGTTTGCTTTTTCAGGTTTTTTTTTCTTATCTTTAGTTTGCTGCAGCCAACATTAGATGCTATTGGCTGCGTCTGCGCGCCGCCAACACCATAGAAACCAACACAACCTGGTGCAGCGTAAAAAAGACGAAAAAAAATACCGGGTTCCAGGCTCCACCATGAGGCGCCGCTGAAACTCTGCCCTCCGGGAGGTGCAACAACGCATAAAGTTGGGCGAGTTGGTTAAGACATTGTTACGACGCCGCAAGAAACATGACGATAGCGACTGGTAGCCAACAACGTTTATTCATGCGCAGCTTGCGCTTTATATAGTAGAGAGGAGAGGGGAAGGAGAGAGGGAAAGGGAGAGAGAGACGGCAGAAAGATAAGATGACAAGCGCCACCGTGCTTGCAAGGTCAATTCATAGTGCTTGCGGCGTGGCCGATCTGCAGCAGTCTTCTCTCTCCTAGGGGGAAAACCGTACTGGGGCTCTCCTGGTTCGAGTAGGTCGTTGCAGGCCTGGCTCCGCCTCTGGCTGCGGGAGACGTGGCCGACTGGGAGAGCTTTCCAGTGGGCCTTCGGGAAGCCGGAGCTTGACTTGATCGAGGTGTCTGAGAAGAACGTCTCCCTCGTTGCCGTCGGCGGTGACCATGCGTGTGCCGTCCGTGGACTGTACTCTAGTCGGCGTCCATGGTTCACCTCTTCCGAAATTTCGCACCCATACTGGTTCCCCTGTGTGGACAGGATCGTTGTTATAAGTGTCGTTCTGATGACCGACCCGCGATGGTGAGGGGAACGACCGCGTTATCTAGCCTTGAGCGCAGCTCGTAACCCATTAGCTGCATGGCCGGGGTCTTGCCACCTGCGGAAGGTGTCCGCCGGTACCGATGCAGCACCTTTGCTAAACGGGTCTGCAGCGACCCTTCCTTGTTTTTCTTAAGTCCCTGTTTTACTGTGCGGACGGTGCACTGCGCCAGCCTATTAGATTGGGGGCGGTAGGGTGCCGTACGGAGGTGCACGATGTTATTCAGCCGCAGAAACTTTCCAAACTCTTCACATGTAAACTGGGGGCCATTGTCTGATACAATGGTTTCTGGCAGCCCGAAGGTGCTAAATACCGTTCGCGACGCCTCAGCTGTAGTAACCCCATTGGCACTTTTCATGGGAACCGTCTCAATCTCCTTGGTGTGTGAATCTACCACAACTAACAACATAAAGCCAGCCATGGTCCCCGCGGGTTGCACCTGTGAAAGCAGGTGTTTGGAGAGTGGCGTCTCCACGGACCCCGAGCCCCGCAGGGGACGCCTGCACCTTAGGTGCTAGGTGCTTGGTGAGTAGCGTCACCACGGACCCCAGCCACGTGGGCCACCATACCCGCACGCAGGGGGCACCTACTTTAGTAGGTGCTTGGTGAGTGGCGTCACTACGAACCCCGAGCCATGTGGGTTCGCCCACCCACGTCTGGCTGTGCGTGGCGTACCCGTGTCCGGGGAAAAGGGGACCCTGGTGGTTGAGCTGAGCCCGGGGTATGTTTGGACCCTTCGGGGCCCCCCGGGCGAGGCAATACACCGCTTCGGCCCCTGCTTCTCGTAGACGGGTGTCCTGGCTTGGCCCGACCAGGATGATTCAGTCAGTCGCCTCTTCTACCCTCTTCTTCCTTCTTTCACTTT
Organism: Ixodes ricinus; assembly: GCA_037355805.1. Classification (NCBI taxonomy): domain Eukaryota; kingdom Metazoa; phylum Arthropoda; class Arachnida; order Ixodida; family Ixodidae; genus Ixodes; species Ixodes ricinus. The sequence continues at coordinate 15,850 of JAZHYW010044417.1, read as the reverse complement.
TCCTTCCACCTCTTTCTCTTTTCTTCTACACTCTCTTCCTTCCTTTTTCACCTTCTTAGGCGGCAAGGGCTAACCTTGAGTGGAAACAGGTCCTGTCCCTGCATCCACACTCGGTTATAGTGCCCGGGCAGCACTGGTAGAGTAATTGTGTCAGCCAAGCCCATCTTGCTATGGCACATTACCTACCCCCTTGTTGGGCTCCGTGGTGGGCGGTGCACCCGGGCACTGAATCTCCTCCCCATCTTTATGGGTCCCAAACTAAACAAAACCTCTGATCGGGCCCTGAAAAGGGCCCGCACCGAAGTCCATTACCATCCCGCAAAGTCCCCTGAGCTGTTTAAATTTCCGAAGTTTCTTGTGCTCCATTCTGAGGCTGAAAAGCCACTTGCAAAGCTTTCTCCCTTCCTTGTTTCAAAAGTCCTTGAAGGTGTTGTCGGTACGAACTTCAATGCCAAAAAGATGGCGTCGGGCGACCTTCTGGTCGAGATAAACACGAAACAACAAAGTGACGCTCTTCTCGCCTTGAACTCCGTTTCAGATTACAAGGTTAGCGTGACACCTCACCGCAAGCTGAACACCATTCAGGGAGTCATCTCTGAGAACGACTTGCTCGAAACATCTGAGGAAGAGCTCGTTGAGGGCCTCGCCAGCCAAGGGGTTGTAGGTGCACGCCGCATCACCCTCCGTCGAGACGGTGTCGAACGAAAAACAAGACATGTTATCTTGACATTCGATTCCACCACACTACCAGAGACCATAAAGGCAGGTTACCTCCAGTGCCGAGTCCGACCCTATGTGCCGAACCCTCAGCGGTGCTTTAAGTGCCAACGGTTCGGCCATGGGTCGCGGAGCTGTCGGGGAGTCGACACTTGTGCCAAGTGCTCCAGCAAGGAGCATGTGGCAGAGGTCTGTGAAAATGAAGCGAAATGTGCCAACTGTGACGGTCCTCACCCGGCGTACTCCCGCTCCTGTCCATTGTGGAAGCAAGAGAAGGAAGTCCTTACTCTAAAGGCAAATGAAAATATTCCGTACCATGAAGCAAAAAAACGTTTCTCTTTCCTGGCAAAAGGCGGATATGCCGAGGTCGTGCGTAGGGGACCTGCACGGCCAGTAATGGCATCGGCGGGAACCCAGACGTCTCCGGACGATCTGCGGGTCTCGGCAGAGTCCCCATCCAAACCCACGGGAACGGTGCCAACGGCACCACGTCCGAAACCCAGGGAGGGTGCTGGCCCGCCAGCATCCACCCCAGAGCAGGGATGCCCCGCCCCCCCTCCCCGCCTCTGTGATCCCTCGGGGCCGGGGCCAGCCACCCCGAACCACTGCCCCGAGGAAGCCCGGTGAGACGTCGAAGCAGTTGGCCCCTAAGGGTCAGCTGACGACATCACCGGAAGAGCCCATGGAAGAGTGTGGGCTCAGATCCGACGATGAGGCTATCCTCTCGGGATCGGAGTCCTCCTTTGCTGCTCCCACTACTTCTAGTGGGAAGCAGAATGATTGCGCGAAAAAGAAAAACGCCCCGCGCATAAAAATTGATTTTAAACCTTAGTAACCTGTTTTTACCGATTTTTGCAGTTTATAAGTTAAAGTTTATTTTAATTTCAGCACTGCTATGAGTAAACAGTTAGGCATCATGCAGTGGAACTGTCGCGGCCTTCTTCGTAATATTGATGATGTTAATTTTTTTCTCGATGAGCTTCGTCCTGTGGCACTCTGTTTACAGGAGACCTATCTGAATGACAAACACACGCAGGTCTTACGTCATCACCAGGTTTTTAGGAAAGACCGCCTTTCTCCTAACCCTTTCGGTGGTGTCGCAGTAGTAGTGCAGAGCGGGGTTGTGTGTGCTCAGGTTCCTCTACAAACGCCACTCGAGGCAGTAGCAGTTCGCGTTCTTTTTGACCGACTCATCACCCTCGTCTCACTCTACCTGCCACCCAACGTTCCACTGCAGCTCCACGAGCTACAAGGACTCATAGATCAGCTGCCTAAGCCTTTTTTAATTCTAGGTGATTTTAACGCCCACCACCCTTTGTGGGGTAGTTTTCGTCAGGATTCCCGTGGTGGAGTTATAGAACGTCTTTTATTATCCTCTGGGCTCTGTCTCCTGAATAAAAAGGAGCCAACGTTTTTTAGTGCTGCTCATAACACCTTTACATCAATAGACCTTTCCATTTCATCACCAGCTTTACTTCCATGCTTTTCATGGAAGGTTTTAGATAATCCATTCGGCAGCGATCATTTCCCCATAATTTTAGAAACCTCAATAGCCCTTCCTTCGTTTTCGACCCGCCTTCCAAAGTGGAAGTTAGAGAAGGCTGACTGGGCTCTTTTTGGTTTAAATGCTGTACTGGATCCATCGCTCTTTCGTAGTATGTCCCCCGAGGAGGCGACCGTGTTTGTCACCGATTGTCTAATTAATGCTGCGGCATCTTCTATTCCGCAAACATCCGGCGTCCTACCCCGGAGGTGCAAACCTTGGTGGAATGAGGACTGCACAGTCACTCGCAGGAAACAGAACCAGGCATGGGGTATATTTCGCCGTTATCCCACTTCTTTTAACCTGATTGAATTTTAAAAAATGTAGGGCCAAGGCACATTGGACACGGAAACAGGCGAAGAGGACATCATGGAAAAAATATATATCTTCTCTAAATAGCTTTGTTCCAGCTAAAGAAGTGTGGGATCGCATGAGGAAAGTTCGAGGCGATTACCAATCTTTCCGAACTCCTCTGTTTTCTTCCGCCTCTGTATCGCTGAAAGATCATGCAAATGTTCTCGGGGAGCATTTCCAGCTTATTAGTAGCTCCTCTAATTTTAGCGAAAAATTCAAGAAGTGCCAGTCGACTGCTGAAAAGCAACCTATCTCGATGTTGGAGGGTGGTTCATATTTTTACAATAGACCGTTCACAATGTGTGAACTCAAGGTCGCTCTTGGTGCAAAGAAGCAGTCTGCACCAGGACCAGACAGACTCCACTATGAAATGTTGAGGAAACTGTCCCCTGAATCTATGAACGGTCTGCTAACCTTTTTTAATCATCTATGGCAAGCTGCTGCCTTTCCTCGTTGCTGGAAACATGCCCACATAATCCCTTTTTTGAAACCTGGGAAAGACCCTTCCATTCCTACGAGCTATCGTCCCATCGCACTCACAAGTTGCTTAGGGAAGACTTATGAGCGGCTTGTGAATCGTCGTCTTGTCCATTTCTTAGAGACTGAGAATTTTTTTGATGTAAACCAGTGCGGCTTTCGGGAGGGACGAGCGACCACAGATCATTTGGTTCGCCTAGAGACCGCTATACGTGAGGCATTTGTACACCGGCAGCATTGTGTCTCAGTGTTTTTTGATTTACACAAAGCATATGATACCACATGGAGGTACGGAATACTTCGTGACTTGTACAACTGTGGTGTGCGGGGCCGCATGCTTCAGTGCATACAGAGCTTTCTCAGCGAAAGAACATTTCAAGTCCGATTGGGCTCCACACTGTCAGATGTTTTCTCTCAAGAAATTGGTGTTCCACAAGGAGGAGTGCTGAGCGTTACCCTCTTTGCTGTTAAGATTAACAGTCTAGCAAAGGTTATACCATCATCAGTATCTTACTCTTTATACGTGGATGATGTGCAAATATCTGTGTCTTCCTGTAACCTCTCCAGTTGTGAACGACAGTTGCAACTTACAATCAATAGAATGTGTAAGTGGGCAGATGAAAATGGCTTCAAATTTTCTCCTGAAAAAACAGTCTGCGTTCCTTTTTCGTTGCGCCGGGGATTGTCTCTTGATCCTTCCTTGCATCTTAATAGCATTGAAATATCAGTCCAGCAAGAACACAAATTTTTGGGTGTGATCTTTGACAAGAAACTTACCTTTGTGCCCCATCTGAAAAATTTGAAACGGAAATGCTTGATGTCATCAAGCATCCTAAAGGTGCTGTCGCATATGTCGTGGGGTTCTGATAGGCGCTGTCTCCTACGACTGTATAACTCCTTAGTTCGATCCCGCCTCGACTATGGTGCAGTAGTATATGGGTCAGCGCGGCCATCTGCTCTTAAGATGCTTGACCCAATACACCACCTTGGACTACGACTTTCTACAGGTGCATTTCGCACATCTCCTGTGAAGAGTTTGTATGCTGATACACATCAAATGTCCCTCGAGAAACGGAGGCAGTACCTCAGCGTCTCTTATGCTTACAAAGTATTTTCAAATCCAAAACATCCCTCCTACAGTGCCCTTCATACTTGCAGAAGTTCACAGCTTTTTGAAAATAAACCGAGCATTGTTAGACCATTAAGCCTCCGTTTGCAAAGTACTTGTCAATCCCTTAATATCCCCCTCCATGATATTCCCTTGCTTAAAAACACTCATAGGGTTGCTCCTTGGGATGCTCTGCCGATTTTCTGTGACTGGTCACTCGCAAAATACAGTAAGAGGGTCATTTCACCACAAATCCTCCGGCAGGAGTTCCTCTCCTTGCAACAAAAATATGCAGACTACCTGGAGTTTTATACAGATGGGTCCAAATCGTCATCTTTTGTAGGGTGTGCTCTGTATTCTGCCTCATACAGCAAAGCCACACAAGTTGACTGTAGGGCAAGCATTTTCACCGCAGAGCTTTATGCTATTCTACTAGCGGTCGAACATATACTCGACAAGGGTATAATGAAAGCTGTTATTTTTGTCGACTCACAAAGTGCCTTACTGGCTGTGTCCTCCCTGATGCCCACAAAGAATCTCCTTGCACAACATCTACATGGTAAGATCAACAGCGCTCTGCGACGCGGTCGGGACATAAAGTTCTGCTGGGTGCCAAGTCACGTTGGGATTTTGGGCAATGAAGAGGCGGATAAATTGGCCATGTCTGCCCGAGGCTCATTAATAACATTCAACTGCTTACCCTACCAAGATTTGAAACCCCTTCTGAGGAAATCTATTTTTCTCAAATGGCAGCTGGAATGGGATACAGAGAGCAACAACAAACTTCACATTATCAAGCCCGTTCTGGGCGTTTGGGAGAGCTCTTATAACAGGGAACGTCGTGTGGAGGTTCTTCTGTGCCGTCTAAGAATAGGTCACTCCCGGGTGACGCACCAGTATCTGCTTCGTGGTGAAGATGTTGCACTATGTGAACATTGTGGAGAGCTTCTGACCGTGTTGCACATTTTGTGGCATTGTTCGTCCTACCAACCACTCCGTCAATCATGTTTTCCCGAACTTTTTAGGGATCACCTCCCATTTCATCCCTCATTTTTGCTTGGTCGATAAACCTTTAGTTCCTCTTAGCCGTGTTTTAGACTTTTTAAAACAAACTGGGTATTTGTACCACTTGTAAATTTGTAGCCTCAAAGTAAACTTGTGTTGTAGTATGCTCTAAATATGTTAAGTTTGGCGCATTATAGCCCTCGTTGCTGCTGCGGGAATGAACTCCTAACCATCATCATATCATCCACTGGTCCCGCAAAATCCATGTGCAATCTGGACCAGCGTCGCCCCGTCTCTGGCCACGGAACAGGTGTTTGTCTTGGTGGCATCGGTGCGGCCTGAACACAAATATAACATGTCTTTACGAGTCGCTCAATATCTTGGTCAATGCGCGGGTACCACAGCATTGAGCGAGCTAGCGTCTTCATAGAGCCCATTCCCTAATGTGTGTAATGCAGTAGTCGTAGCATTGCTGTTATGGCAACTTCCGGCACAACCACGCGATGGCCCCAATACAAAAGCCCTTGACTAACAGTCCTCTCGTCTTTCCTGTCAAAGTAGTGTTTTAAACGGCTGTCCTCTGGTGCTAGACGAGAGGGCCAGCCTTCCTGTACTCACTTCTGCACCTTTGTGAAACCATCATCTTCCGCCGTCAAAACGGCCAACTGCTTAGCCGACAAGACGCCATCGTTGAGGCTTTCAGTGAGGAGAACGTAATCAAAGCCATCAAAACCTCTTCCGCAGATTTCGGGGAGTACTGATCCCGTCACTGAAAGCCGGCTGAGTGCGTCGGCCGGAATATTGGCCTTGCCGTCCTTGTCCTGGATCACGTAGTTGTAGGCCCCCAGTAGCAGAGCCCACCGTTGGATCCGCCCCTCGGCCATCGCCGGTACGGCCTTATTAGGGTGAAACAAACCCAGCAAGGGTTTATGGTCAGTCGCGAGCGTGAAACACCTTCCCAGAAGGTATGTTCGGAATTCCGACACCCCGAACACCAAAAAGCGAGTGGCCTCCTGCCCCACTCAGTGAATAATTCCGCCCGGCGGCTGTGAGTGTGCAAGAGCGGAACCTGGTGGGGCGCTGGGACCCCCTGCTCCCACCAAAAAAGATGGTTAAAAAAATAAACCGGAATGAATCCGGAATTTTAATCCGTCATATGGGCCCATAAGCAAACCGGATTTCTAGAAACCGTTAAATGAACCGGAAATAACCAGTCCGGAAACCCAACCGTAATTGGTCGAAGCGGAAGCTGAACCGTATCTGGCCAATCCGTAGATCTTCACCGGAGTGGGTCTAACCGTATATTAAACCGTATCAGGCAACACCGGAAAATAATAGAAATAGTTTAATAGAGTGACATACCTACCCTTACAAAAATGTCATATCTGGACTTATATTAAAAATACAGATATGAATATATAAGGAATCGTGCAGATACGGGCAGATATGCATAATAAGGCCGTATCTGGATGGACATAGTCATATCTGCACAATTCCTATATACCCATATCTGTCCAATTCTTTATATACCATATATAGACTGCTTTATATGATCCCATGTTTGGGCCTGTCAAATAGGGTACCCACCCCATATAAAGCAATTTCCATGTGATGCTCCTTCTAGCATCACATGAAAATATTGCCATGGGGCAGGTACTATACTTTCCAGGTCCAGACTTGGGATCGTATAATGCATTTTTACGAATATCCACAAAATATACAATTTACTGCTATCCCACACTGCCAAACGTGTATTTATGTAGATATATCTACAGAATAGGCCACAGACCAATCTTTATTGGCCTGGTTCGGAATTTGTCATTCCGACAAATATGTATGCTACAAAGATAGAATGCAGGCAATCACTAGTTAGAAAACATTTTAACATATCATTCGACGTCGGAAAGTCGCAGCCCTTTGGTGGGATTGGTTGTCGAGGGAGCAGACAGGGAATATGGTTTGCAAAAAAAAGTTTTATACATAAAAGTGCCAAAACTCCAAACTAGCACTTCTACCATTCAAAAAAAATGATAAGAAACTGTAATATCACACGGACAACAATAAAATTAAAAATGTAACAGCACACACGGACACCTATTAAAATAAAACAAACAGGAGGCGACAATTATGCTGTAAACTACACGAAAGTTCCAAAGTCGTTGATTCTCACTCACAGAGTCACAGTCCTGATTCACCTCTCTGCTCGAGCACAGCAGTTTTGACATGGACTTGCTTGCTAGCCTCGTCGTTGAAGTCCTTCCTTGCACCGTGCGATGTTCAAAGTCTCCCAGTCGCTCCTCGCTGGCCTTGTTTTTCGTTCGGTCCCCAAATCATCCCTTGTGACCATGTACGTTGCACACACACACACACAGACACCATTGTTCGCCGGAGGCAATACAAGATGAAAAGGTCCTTACTGCTCCTTGAACACGACGAGGTCACCTCTGTTTCCCGGACTAGAAAATGAAGAGGGCATCATATCTTTAACTAAACCTCAAAAAAGGAAAACAATTACCACATAAGAACAAAACAAAAACACGAAGGACTAAATCATGAGAAAAAATGAAATAATGAACACACAAGTAAAAGAATAAAGACACGAAGGACTTACACAGACAGCCACATTTGGTCAATTAACAATAACGTTTAATTCTGGTCAAAAATCTTCCTGCTGCGCTAAAGATCACCAATATGATGTGTAAACTAGGCGACCTTGAGCAAAACAGGAATATTTGTGATCATAATCAAATGTCATTGCGAACTCAAAAAGCGTGGCTGCCTGCGTAAGTCTTTCGTATTACTATTCTTCTGAATTCTGTGTTCATTATTGTGGCTGCTCAGGACCAGGCGGAACTTGGTGGTGCTTTTTCCATTCTGACCTTACTTCGGAAAGCTTCGTACCCATCGAAAGAAGCACTAGCTTCTCTACATAATCCCACCCCTTCTCCTTGGAGATACCATCCGTGTATGCTGTAATTGGAAGAAAAAAGACAATAATCAGCACACATACACATTACTAACTACATTGTTTTGTAATAATTTTTCTAAATAGGCCCCTGGCCCAGGACCAAAACAACACAATACTTTTTTTTGTGGGATGTATAGTTTTGGTACAAACGATTTGGCCCGCATTTCGCTGAATATACCCTGTATAACCTTAAAGTGCACCATTACAATTTCGGCATACTTTACACCACCATTGTGCTTCCTATGTGCATGACATTTAAAAGCCAAATCCGCGAACACTTCACAATAATTTATGCTTATTAAGCCGTGTGCTTTATGTGGGGCCTTTAAGTTCAAAGCATCCAAAGTGCGCGTCCGTCTGCATTCGCACAGTATACAGAAGAGGGAGAATGCGGCCGGACAACTGCTTTCACTCCTTGCAGCATATAGCTCAAGAATTCTCTAAATTTTGCTTATAGAGGGCACTTCACCATGGAGAACGTACAAAGACAAGCTTGAAGGTCGCACAGGCAGTCTATAAAACCGATTACATCGCGTTTTTTTCGCGCTATAAAACGGTGTGTAATTATAATCATAGCATCAATGGGACTACACAAGATTGCATTAAAGTTCCCAATTGGGTGTGTTTTATACCACACAGCCACTGTGTGTACACAAGTCAACTAGCTCTACAGATACCGCTCAGCACACCACTGCTAGGCTGAATCAGATAAGTGTCACACTTGCCGAGCTTGAAGTACAGTCGTGATCTATACGAAGGTGAACAAGCAATCGTCGACTGCCCAGTACTGGGAGCATCATGCAGCAGCTGACTTGCTCTCCTTTTCAAATGTCTTGCCAAACAAGTGTGGTAAGTCGTCTGATAAGGAGAGAACGTCACCACGGACAGCACTGAGCAGTTGATACTCACCTGTTTACCTTCATATGGATCAAGTCTCTACCTGGCCGAAGTAGCCAGTGTGTGCGCAGCACAAACGGCTGTATTGAAATCTCAAGAGGATGAAAGTTCAGAACAGGCTTGGTAAGGTTTCACATTGCAAGTATGCCCATGCAAATTTCACTTTCTAAAACATAAAAATGCATTTCAAATTGTCACCAGGACAAGCTGCTCTTACACAGCTGTATATATAAGGCAGCTTACCATCAACAACCTTTGCAGACTGCCATGGACCTATCCTCGGCCTAGTCGATGCTAGCTTCTGTTCGGCGAGGGCTGCACTGAGTAGAAAGGTGAAAAATGTGCTGTAGATTATGTGAAACAAACAAACAAAAGCAATCCTAGCATGCACAACTCGCTAGAAGGCACTGACAAATAAAAATCAAAGGTTGGGTCAATTATGTTAACGCAATATACTTCAAACGCGTACCATGAGTGCTGGCAAGATATTTGCTGCCTTCAATCTAGATGAAGCTTGTAAATTTACATGCCAAATAACAAATAACTTAAAAGCTGAAATATATTTCGATGAAACTACAAAAACCGAAGACTAGCTCTGCAAATATGGTGCTATCTAGTACACCATAGATAAGTAGAATCGGATTACAGCGTTCCCCTTACAAAGACTGAAGCAAAACAAGTATAGAGTCTGCCGCGCCACTACAACAGAAACGATGGTATTGTGATCTCATGGAGATCAGAGTTCGGAACAAGTGTGACAGGGTTTGGCACGACAAGTATGCTAATGTCATTATTCATTTTTTGTATATTTACGGTGACAGTGCAGGGAAATAATCACACACCAGATACTCAGAAAGATAAGCACACGCGCTGAACTTATAACTCTTGTGTATTCGACTACTTCATTCTTTACTTCAACGTCTGGATTGACTTTCCAGAACGTGATAAGCAGAAGAAATAGCACGAAATACAAGAAAAAAGCGAAAGACAAGACAAAAAAAGGAAAAGACAAAAGAAAAAACGCAAAAAGCAAACCCTTACAATTCATCCCTCTACCTCACCGCTATCGTTTAGATAGAAATTGGAGCTCTTTGGTCGACAGCGTTATAGAAGGACTACTTACACACTTGTCCTTCAGATGCCCTATTCGTTGCGGTTTCATTATTTTTCTTGTCAGTGGTTCTCAAATACTTCCTATTACGGAACAATTTTCAAAATGTGCTACGCAACCACAATCCTGACAGTAGATTCTCAAATGTCCAGCGACGACTCGGTGGGTATTATAAAAATGCTCCCTTAAACGATCATTCAAATACCTGCCAGTCTGCCCTACATACTCCTTACTACGCTACTTATGTAGACGAGACTGGCAGGTGTCTGAATCATCGTTAAAAGGAGCATTTTTATAACACCCACCGAGTCGCCGCTGGAAATTTGGGAACCCACTGTCCGGATTGTGGTTGTGTAGCACATTTTGAAAATTGTTCCGTAATAGCTAAGGGTCGAGACCCATTGACAAGAGAAATAATGGAAGCACAAAGAATAGAGCATCTGAAGAACAAGTGTGTAAGTAGACCTTCTATAGTGCTGTCGTCCAAAAAGTTCCAATTTCTATCTTAAGGATAGCAGTGAGGGAGAGGGATGACTTGTAAGGGCTTTATATTTTCGTTTTTTTCTTGTATTTTGTGCTATTTTGTCCTGCTTATCACGTTCTGGAAAGTCAACCCAGATGCTGAAGAGAAGAACGAAGTAGTCGAATACACGAGTTGTAAGTTCAGCGCGTGTGCTTGTCTTCCTGAGTATCTGGTGAGCGATTGTTTCTCTGCGCTGTCACCGTAGAATATGGTTCACCAACTCGCCCAAGCATCCATTCTATCATTTATGCAACATTAAAATGACTCTGAAAGTGCGACCACCTACGGGGTGTATTCACGCAACTCTTGCAAGTGTTGAATTGTAGGTACAGCGCCCTGTTTGCGTCCATGTGCGATATATGACCAAATACCACAGAGGACCAAAATCTCTCCGAAAACTAAAGGGCGCGGTGGGAAGCGGCAAGAGTGGCATGCCGGTACAATGCTCATTCAGATCGAAATGGGCAGGGGTGGGGATTGAACCCAGGGTCCCTGGATTTTGCAGCGCAAGCTTTGGCTCCACGTGCTCCAAGCTGGTGTGTGCTAGCCCAGTCGGCCACCGATCCCCCAACGCAAGGCAACGCAACACACTTCTGTTGTAAACTCAGCATTCCGCTTACGAATGAAACGTGCAATTGTCCTACATGCTTTCATTCCACGTGCGTGGCATCAAAATCGCTAAAAGCCAGCCCATAAATACTGTCTGTGTTAAAACAGTCTATGCAGCAATAAGTTGTTATCATATTGCTCAATATATAAGCACCTTACCATGAACAGCCTTGGCAGACTTCCATGAAGCCAGGACTTCAGCAGAGGAGACTGTCATTCGGTGTCGTCTCAGGACACTCACATCAGGATGGCGAAAGTGAATGCCAACGTCTAATTGGGAAAGGCTGCAGTAAGTATAAAGATGAAAACACAAATCATAACATATGATAAGAATATCATGGACCAACTTGAAAAAAGTGCACAAAAAGACGAGGACAAAAAAACAGGAACATGTAGAACACCGACTCGTGCACATTCGCAACTCGATCTATTGACCACAAAAAAAGAAGTAAGATGATGAATGAAATCACTCAAAGGCTGTGCTCGGAGAATATGAGCTTCAGGAACGGGGTGTGAGGCAAAGATGTCAGGTAGATTGTTTTGCAGAAACTCAATAACCTTAACATGCAGTAAGGTGGTAAGTTCATTCTGATTGAACATCTTGAAAAATAGCACACAAAAACAAGGAATAAAGGAGAGGAATACATACACTACATACGAGTGCAGACTCCCAACACAAATAAATAAGAAAAGAAAGAAAATAAAAAATGTGGAAGGAGCTTTAGCAAAAGTTTGAACAGGTCCAAGTGGAACGTGCTAATTCACCCATATGCATAACACTGTAGAAAAGATTTCCTCGGCAGCTCAGGTAAAAGACGGATGTGAGGACACATTGGTCGCCCATACTACGAATAATAAAGGCCTAAAATAATTTTCTTGTATGTTTTTATAGTATCTGCTAATTTCTCACGTTTTTCCTAAGGATGACATACACGAGAAGTGAAAACAGTGACAATCCATCGTAGGTTTTAGAGAGATTGAGCTGTCTTTATGTATTAGCCATCCATCTGTTACCTTAACTGACATGGAAATTATGTTCTTTTTTTAAATCTGCTCTTGCTAACAGGTAAATCAGCGCGTGCCACTTGGGCCTGTGCTCGAGCTCCGTCCGCATTCTTTATTTCTTCCTTCTCTGACTTATGCGAGTTCAGTCTGCGCTCGCATGAGGTCTATGTGTTACTCTCCTTATCTCCTTGACATTTTGCGAACTATTTTTCAAGGTGTGTTCAATTAGTACCAGCTCACCACCTTACTACAATCAAGCAACAACTAAAAACAATTACAACATACACCATTCGCTAAAGGCTGTACCAAACGAAAGAACAGGGATTGGGTGAGGTATGTCTAACGCTATATACTTGCACTGAACAAAATATACATACCAAAAACTGGCCAGACACTACCTTAATTCAGGACAAGCTTGTAAATTTCCCCAGAAGCTTGTAATTAATACTTGATAGCCTCTAAAAAAACTCCAGTAGGAAGAGAATAAATGCTTCACCATTTGAAGCAGCCTGAATGTTTCTGGAGGTGTGAAATTCGTTGCACGTGCGTTGGATTATACGAAGCACTTGTACAGCAAATGATCTTTAGAGCTCGACATTTAGCGAAAAATAAGTGGCGACGTCAAACATTATTTTGCGGGCACAAATACTTACGATCGGAAGTCGTATGCTATGCATTAATCACCATGGGGTGAATTCATCACAGCACCAATTTTAGGCAATTCTTTTCCGATTACAAATCGCGAAAATAAAGTCGTTTGCAGACGACTTTGCGGCGGAAGCTACGGGCTTCCTCAATAAATCAATCGCTGCTTTTTGTCGGGTCCAGCTCTCCGCACGCAAGCACGGAGGGTGGCGTCGGCGATGGAGGGGCACCGCGCTATTCTAGACATTCTAGTTTACCAGCAAACAATGCAACGGAGGGAGGCAATCAATTAACCCCCCCCCACCCACCCCCGTCTCCCAAAGAGTTCTGCCGCTACTGTTGGATCTTGAGCGAGTAGACAGCCTCTGCATCAGGGAAAAAAGAAGAAAAAAAGCCTCGCAAAACACCCTTCGCACACAATTAGTAATACTGGTAAAAGCAAGCGATCTACAGACAATCACAAACCTTGTGAATGCAGGAAATAATCTAGCCCTAACCAAGAAAGAAACGAACTTACTTCGGATCCCGTGCCATGATCTTGGTTGATGAGCAGATCTGACGTAGTTGCACGTCTCACAGTTGCTTCCGTCTTTTTCGGACATATTTGAAACTAAGGGAAACTCCACGCATCACGACTAATCGGGAAATTGGACCGTTAGCCGATTGTGAACACAGACATTCAAACGCACACGGCCGGCAAAACGTGCAAAACATAGGCCGTTGATTTGATGAGATTGTATTCGTATCTTCAACACGTTTGAAATAAAACGATTAACAAGCCGGATTAAAAAAACTCGTAAAATATACAGTATTAATAAATTATTGCGCACGTCAAAATTGCCACAGTATTATAAATAGGTACTGAATGCGTAGCAAAATATTACATACGAAACTAAGAGTACAATAGTTCGAAACAAATTTAGCAAACATTCAACCCTCTAGAAAGCACATCGAGATTGACCGGGCCAGTGGCCCAGTTAGCCAACGCTCTGTCTTGCTGATCCTGTGGTCGTTGGTTCCAATCGTGGTGGGCACAGTTTTTTCTTCTTTTTTTTTTCTTTTAATGCGAATAGCATTCTTTGGCTACTTCACGCACTTTTCGTCTATGTATCTATCTATCTGGCTATCTAACCTCTTACGCCGCGGGTCGATAAATAAATAAAAAAGACCGGCGCCGGCTGGGATTCGAACCGTTGACCCTTTGATCAGCAGGCAGACGCGCTAACCACAGAGCTATGAAGGCAGTTTTTTTTTCTTTATTGCAGAGCTATGAAGGCACTCATTCAACACACTATAAACGGTTGTTTATATCTTTACCATAGGACGCGCTTTACAGCGCTGTCGCAGCTACCGGTGCGCGCGCGTTCCATGCACGAGGGCTCATTCCGCTTTCGTGAGGCTGAGCACGGCCGCTAGCTCACCCTCTCCCGCGCTCGGGAGAGGGTGAGCTAAAAACTAAAAACTTTTAGTTTTTATTATTTTCAATCTTTTTTTCCACCTTTTTGTATTAGTTTTTATTATTTTAAATATTTTTCTCACATTTTTGAATTAGTTATCATTATTGTAAATATTTTCGAGTTTTTAAAGTCGTCGGCACCGTGCTTTAGGGTAACCATCACGCAGAAGGTGAAAAGAAGAAGTGCGAGCCCAAATTTGAATTGTTGCAATGCACAAACCGTGGCCCTATTGTTTCGCCGAGATAATTCACTCCATCTGTGCTAATATGTGGGTCAGTGTAGTAGGCAAACAGTGCAAGTACTTTCAACGAAGAAAACAATGTAATAATAATATTGAGCATAATGCGAGCAAAATGGTAAAATGTGTAATTGGTAAAACTGACACAGTGATGCAGCCGAAGTTTTTCTGAAAGTGGTCATCTTCACCCACTATTGAAACAAAAATACCGCCATTTTAAGGCAGTAATTTAGCTGAGCTCATAGGCTACATATTAAGCACATTTCTTAATTTTCTAACTTCCAGAAAGTTCTATTTAATTTTTATTCTGGTAGGTCAGTGCTATCCCCCGCGTGCCGCGTCAGTTTTACTTTTTATTAGGCCTATAGACGTTTTTATTCCTGTGATCCAATTGCAGCGCGGATAATTAAACTAGGTTTCAGAAATGGTATCGTTCAGCGTTGTAACATTTATTTTTCGTAGCGTCAAGGGCAGTGTGAATATCTACAACGCATTGCTGCTTCTCGCATTTTTTGCGTTAAAAAAAGTTTTATGTTCGCATTCCTCTGGTACGGTATGTCGTATAACATAAGCTTTCAAAGAGACAGATATTGTTTGGCTATGTGAACATTTGAAATATTTCTGTTATATGATCGTAACTACCATAGAAAACAGTCGATTCCTGCCTGAAATAGCACATTTTCACACTCAATTTCACACTCTCGTAGCGTCATAAGCAATAAACACATCTTTTACTTTTCTAGTTTCCGGAAAGTAATGTTCATTATTGTTTTTGCAACTCCAAACGCGTGCTCAATCGTGCCACATGTTTTTTTTTGTTTTTTAGGCTTTGCTTTATCGTTTTTATTTTTTATTAGAGCCAAATACGTGCATATACCGCCGGATTAAACTAGCTTCCTGAAAAAAGTATAGTTCGGCGTTGTGAAAATTATTTTTCATGGCGTAGGCGGTCAGATTCTCAAATCCTGGACTGCAACTTTTCTTCAACGCATAGTTTTTTCATCGCGTTTTCGCGATAAAACACGTCAGCCTTGCCATGCTGGGATCAAATACACCAGCTTCAGCAGTCATATACGAAGGATTGATCAACGCAAACATTTCCACTCGCTATTCATGAATATCCGCAGTTCGTCAGAATTTCAATGACTTGACTTCATAGTGAAAAAGGCAAAAAAATAAAACGATACCGGTCA